>JAJIBD010007026.1:0-28378 GCA_021461705.1 Cryptotis parvus | reverse complement strand
CCTATCACAGTGTAGGGCAATGGCATCTGCTTGCTTCAGGAATACGAAGAGCCTCAAACCGTTCATTCAGGGTCTTGACGAAGAAGTCTGACCATCTTGTAGGTGGGCGGCCACATGAAATTTTGACATCTCGTGGATCCAGCCGGTAACGGCTCTAGTCCAGCAGTTGTCTTCAAATCGCATTACATGTCCAGCCCATTTGAATTTAGGACGTCTTGGCAAACAAGACAGCATCCCTGACTCTGGATTGTCGATGAAGGTCAGATATCCGGATTCCTTCTCTCCCTTGAGAGAGGCATGATATTCTAGCATAGCTCTTTTGATACCTCTTTGGGAGACCTGAACAGCGTCTCTCCTCCTGCTTTCATAGGGTCCAGGATTTTGAGATGTTAATGCAGAGAGAAGGGTGGAGTCGAAGAGATGTGGATCAGAACTCTAAGTTCTTTGTCCCTTTAGCTCTTTCTTCGATGCTCTTGAAAGCATTCCATGCTGCTCTCTTCCTCCTGTGCAGCTTAGGTTTTAGGTCATTCATCATGTTGACTTCTCGACCTAGGTACACATAACTGCTGCATTCAGAGATGTTTATTCCGTTGAGAGGGGAATGGGGCCTCTCGAATTAGTTCATTTTTCATGAACATTGTTTTGTTGAGATTCAACTGTAGACCTATCTTTCCACATTCTCGGTTGAAGTCAGCCGGCATTTGTGCTGCTTTGCTAATATTTGGTGTTATTAGGAATGTCATTAGCGAAGTGGAGGTGGTGTAGTTGCCGACTGTCTATCTTCACTCACATTCCTTCCCATTCTAATTGTTGCATGACTTCTCGGGTGTGGTGCTGAAGAGTTTCAGTGAAATGGTATCACCCTGCCAAACCCATCTTTTGACATCAATGACCACTTTCTTGTAGAATGGTGAGATCCAGGTGGTGAATCCGTAATTCAGCTCATAAAGGATCTTGATGCATTGGGTTTGAGCACCCTGTTTGGCTAAGGCTTTGATGACTACTTCAGTCTCCACAGAATCAAAGGCTTTCTTTAAATCAATGAACATAAGACAGAGCACATCTTGAACTCCCTACAAATCTCAATGAGCTTGGTTACCGTGTGGACATAGTTGATTGTGCTGAATCCTTTTCGGAAGCCAACTTGCTTGCACGGTTGCCCTTCATCTAATGTTCTCCCAATTCTTTTCAGAATGACTCGATTGAACAGCTTGTAGATGAGGGAGAGCAGGCAGATGGGGGGCAATAGTTGCCAATGTCGTGAATGAGAGCAGGCAGATGGGGGCAATAGTTGCCAATGTCGTGAATGTCTCCCTTTTTGAACAGTAGAACTTTCCTGCTGATTTTCCATTGGGAGGGCACCTTGCATTCAGACAGGTAGTGTGTGAAGAGTCACACCAGTGTATTGATGAGTACTGACAGAAGATTCTTCAGGTGTTCGGGTCTGACTTTGTCTGGGTCTGGTGCTGATCACTTTCTTACTGCCAAAATGGCATGTCAGATTTTAGAAGGGAGAACCTTGGGAGTGACATATCCATCCTGTAGAATTTGGTATGTGGGTAGGTGGACATGGATATCAAAGCGATCTGAGTAGAAGTCATGAATAATCTTCTCCATTGCCTTTCTTGAAGATGTGACATATCCATCAGGATGTTGGAGGGCAGTTATCTTGGTCTTATAGTTGGCGAAGGACAGGCGGGTGTTGCAAATGCTTTTCCCGGCTTCTACTGCCTCGGCCAGTATTCTGCTCTTTTCTCTTTGAGGTCTTCCTTTATCTCTTCTCTGAACTGCTTTGTGAGCTGGACATTAGCATTTAGTTAATGTCCAAATGCTCGCACCTTGCCATGTTGGTGAATGAGCTCAAGAGTTTTGAAGACAGGTGTCCTATTGTGGCTTTCTCTTAATTGGCATTCTTTTGCACAATCATGGAGGTGCTGGAACCAGTTGGTTTTATTCTTCACTGATGTCATCAATAATAGCATCTTGCAATGTTGCCACAATGGTGCCAAAGAGCTCCCAGTTGGTGGTCATTCTGTGAGTTCTCTTCTTAAACTTTGCAGCCTCTCTCCCCATTGTGTGAAGTAGAAATTTGCATGAAGGAGACTATGGTCCGGTACTGTTTGAAATTTTGGGACAACAGCGACATCGGTCAGGCAAAACCCTCAATTGAATATGATGTGATCAATTTCATTGTGGAACTATCCACCAGGAGATTCCCATATCCAACGGTTCAATTCAGCCTTCTGGAACTGTGAGTTCCCATGAATGGTCTTGGTGGACATGATGAACTCACCCTCACCCTGTTTGTTCACCCCCACCCTGTTTGTCTCTCACCCTGTTTGTTCCATTTTAGGCCATGGGTCCCAATTGGAAGTTCTTGGGCCGATCTTCTGGGGCCTATCTTGGCATTAAAATAACTTACTATGATCTTGTATGATCTTGTTTTTAATAGAACTCCTCCGATTCCATGTAAAAATTTCTCAATTTCTTCTTTCTTCTTCCACACAAAAGGAGGTGAAAATATGTTTAGAAAAAAGTTCCTGATAAACTTCATTGGGAATATTTCAATTGATCCTAATATATTATTTCACAATAAATTCAATATAGTTCTTTTTTTCTATAGGCATTGAAGGAGATTTTGGCTTTTTGAGTACCAGATAAAGTATTGGCTTACATTTAGAGACCATATGGCATGGAGAGTAAGTATATTTAAATTCTGCCATGATGATTACATGCATTAAACTAAGATGCTCACACTATGAAAGGGAGGAGGATGTGTGATTAAGACAACATAGAGTTCTATGCCAACTCATGCTCACTTTGTAGTGGAGACATGGAAAAATGAGTAAGTGGCATGTAGAATTTTTTCAGAGCAATCACTCTTACAAAAAGGTTCACTGAAATTGAAAGGAAACTTTTTTCTCAATACATTTCTTTTCATTTTGTTCTTAATTTTATCTACTTGTCACTTACACTTCACTTCAAAGTTTAGTATCTGAGGTTATGGATATTTGTTCACTAAGGACAATATTTTTAATTTTTTTGTTTCAAAAAGACAACAGTTGAATTAAGATATTTTAATGTGTATTTGATGTTACACTTGCTTGTAATTTAACTGCATTATTGGTTACATAGGAATAAGTGGCATCTTATTTTATGAAAAATATTGCATATAAGTCATCCAAATATTTAAATCCTTAAAATCCATTATTTTTTTATTCAATACTTTTTTAGCTGTTCTTTTACATTTTATTTCTAGAATTCAGCATGTATTTAGAGTATCTACAATGTGATAGAATTTTTTGCTTAATAAATAGTAAATTTTAATTTCATTTAAAAGATTTAATAGTATTTAATTGCCTTCATGAAACATGTATGTTTATTTTATTTCATTTAAGTTTATTAATTATATATGAAAAATCTGAGGGACCAAGAGCTCAAACACATGCATCTGTTCTCAAGTCTACAGTCATGCCAAAATCTATTGCTGGTTTTATATAAATTGCTATAATACAAACTTCTCCTTCTGTCATATGCATACACCCTTAGTTTCCCAATTAACTTCTATATATACTCTGTTTCTAATGAGGGCAAGGATTTTATTATAAAATATATTTTTCAAATATTTCCTAGAATGCATGTTCATTTTTAAAAACATTTTTCTTCATTATCTTAGGACACTTCTCTTTTCATTTATTTATTCATTCAACTCTTTATATAGAAATGTCACCTCTGTGCTCAGACACAGGAAATGCAATGTTGAGTAAGATGAATAGTCTGTCCCAATATGTAAATTAATATATAGTAAGAAAGATATTATAAAATAAACTTAAATTATAATGCAGTTAGATACATGCTAAAACCAAGGAAATAAAATTCCTAAAATAGAATAAAGAGCTTCTTATTGAGTCTTTGGGGAGTGTTAAAGAAAAAGAAAATCAGAGAATCTTCTATGAATAATTGTGACTATTTTACATTCCAAATGAACTATCATGATTGTTACTATTTTACATTCCAAATGAACTATCATGATTTGGATCTATAATCTTTGACTCACCTGGGCAGAGTTTATATTCTAATCCAATAAGATTATATTCTAATCTAATAAGTCAAATTGTTATGATTTAACAGCTAGAAAATTTTCTGTTTCTTATTATCCCACATTGTATACATTAAAACAATACTGAAGATGTCCATAGCAATGAATAGGATTCAGAAACTAAGTCTCACTGTTCAGTGTTTGGTCCCATGACTGGGATCACACATACCAAACCAAGCAGTGCTTGGGAAACTTGCATTGTAGTTTGAACTCAAGGCTTTGGGCATGGAAGACTTGTGGTCTATTCCTTTAAACTATTTTCTGACCTCTTATCAATTAATTTCTTTCACAAAATGAGTTTATTGTAAAGAGATAATGTATTGGAATCACTTGATCAGTTGATCACTTGATCACTTGACATCCCGTTATTTATCGATTTGCTCAAGCGGGCGTTAGTAACATTTCCATTTGACCCTATCACGTGCCAATGTAGCCCAATAGCATCAGCTTGCTTCAGGAATACGAAGAGTCTCAAACCATTCATTCAGGGTCTTGAAAAAGAGGTCTGACCATCTTGTAGGTGGGCGGCACATGATCTTTGACATGCCTTGGTATCCAGTCAGTAGCATCTCTAGTCCAGCAGTCATCTCCAAATCCCATTACATGTCTAGCCCAAATCAAGAAATTGCAGCATTATGAAAATGATAAAGATTATTTTTCTTATGTGCAATCCCAGATTTAAGATCCATGAGTTTATTCACAGGAGTCCACCAGTTTCTGCATTTTTAAATTTAAATGAGGAGGGGAACTTGATGACTTTTCCAATAATATGAAAATTCTAGTTTATACAAATGTTCTCTAACATCAGTCCCTGTTATGATAATTCTTGATCCTTTGTGGTTGGTCTTGTTTCTGATTAATGGTAAGGGAGATAGTTAATAAAACCAGTGTTTTCATCTAGGAAAAAATCATTTCAACATAATATTTCCATGTGGTAAAACCATAAATCAAGTCACAAATAAGAAATTATCAACTCATTGTACACTTATTTAACAGAGTAGTATTCTTAATTTTGCCTTGATTAATATATATGTAGATCTAGCTAATAGTAAAAACCATAACATGCGTATTTTTAATAGATGTCTGTGTTCTAGGTCTTTGTTAAACTGTTTAATTTGTGGGCCGGAGCGATAGCCCAGTGGGTAGGGCTTTTGCCTTGCACGTAGCCGGCCCATGCCAGCCCGGTTCGATCCCCAGAATTCCATATGGTCCCAGACACCTCCAGGAGTGACTCCTGTGGCAGAGCCAGGAGTAACCCCTGAGCATTGCCTGGTGTGACCCAAAAAGCAAAAAAAAATAAAAAAATTTAAAAATAAACTGTTTAATTTGTATAGTTATACGAGATTCACCAAGTTTTTTTTTTCTTAAGCATCTTTTAGATAACCTTTTTCTAAATGAGTAGCTTCTGCCACTGGTCTAAAATGTTACTAAGTAAGCAATTTTGATTCTAGATTACAGAAAAAAAAATATAGTATCTTTTATCATCATGCCTACAATATCTCAAATACATCTTGAAAGGCTATGTTAGTATTAATAATTAAAAAAGTTTTCTCCGAGGATGTTGGCATCTTTCTTAAAATTCATCTGTAAGAAGGTCCACTTAGCCAAATCTAAACAGTTTGCATGCACCAACTTGTTTCACAGGATTGTTTATCAGATCCAATATCAGATCAAGTATGCAAATATTATTTCATGAGAGTGCATGTGAAATAATATTTTAAAGGGCAGACTAAGTTACTATATTAACTGATTCATTTAAAAATTTAATAGTAAATTTAATAAGGATCTCAAAAATACATTAAATTATTTCCAGTCATGATATTAAGTTAGGATTGGTGAATAAATTTCCTTAACTTCATTTTGGAAGTATGCAGATTTTTAATTACTTTAGTTATTAGAACTTTAGCACTTTACAATTTTCATTTCAAACCCAATTTAAGGTTTGTATGATCTATGGTTGCTTTGATATGAATAGGGTCAACATACCATTATTCTGATTCGTATTTACCCTTATTCCAATAGAACCTATTCTCCAGGGTTATGGGATTATTTTTCAGCTTCTGTCTTAGAAATTCCCTTGGATATTTTCATATCCTTGGATATTCTATATGCCCATTACTGTCCTATAAATAGCCAATCAGCCTAACAGAACCTAAGTAATTAGATTAAATTCAAGTAATCTTGAAAGCCCTAAGCATTTTCTCAAACTATATAGAACTTCTTTTACTCCACCCCTCAATTCCTGTCATTTTCCTTTAACTGTTTTCCATCCAGTAGATAATATGTTGAGGGAACTCCTGCTAGTACTCCTTGCTATCTACCTTGATGACTAGGAGTGCTCATGTGCTGACTTCACAAGTGGCATAGATGAAGGTTGCTCCATGCCATGTCTCTCTCCCTGTCGGAGTACCACTGGGTATCCCGAAAAAATTCAGAAGCAGGGTCAGGGGACTACCTTCTGCCCCAGGGATTGGTGGCTGGCTGACAGAGAAAGACTGGAGAATCCAGCAAAGTTTCAAAAGGCTTTACTCATACTTGCTCTGGTATACAATCCAACAATAGGAAATCCCCAGACTTTTAGTTTTCTAGCTGGGCCCCAGCCACATGTAGATTTAGAATCATAGGCCTAGATGGCTGCTACCACATTCTAAGTCCCAACAGGGAAGAGAAGAAGAGCAGAGAGCAAAGAGGAAGAAGAGAGCAAAAGGCAAAAGGGAAAAGGCGATAAAAAGGCAAAAAGTCTGGAATAAAGCAGGTTATAGCTTTTATAACTTTTTCATCCCAGACCTGGCTCATATCAATGGAAAGTAGATAGTGTCAATCCCCCTCTGGTAACTTCTCCCAGGACCTCACCTAGTTCCACTGAAATGTTAATATTGCCCAGCCAAGGCTGAAGGTCCTTGGTAGATGGGAAAAAGGGCCTCTGAGATGAACTGTATCTCAGAATACAAAGGCATGCATCTGTACCAATGTATATTCTACAGCCAGGTATATATTTCTCCCAGCCTTCACAAGATTCTCATCTTTACTTCATAGTTGTTTTGTATATTAGCTTTTAGACATATTAGAGAGCCTTGTGCTTGCTTGTAGGCAAATAGCATTTCTCTCTGGTCTAATTACTTAGAGATCCAACGTGACCAGGTAAATATACTGATGAGATCTATATAATCTCCCAATGATAATGGTAGCATGAGAGAAAATATTTGTACCAATTAACATAGAATACATGGTAAGATACACTGCTACATAAAGTGACTGTTTTCTGACCCTTATCTAAAAAATGGCCTGCAGGAGGTAACTCCAGGAAAGATGCAAAGATTCTGGGCAACAGTGTACTGCAACACTCTCCCATTCCTGCCACCTCTCTTTTTCTCTCCTGCTTACATGACACTAAGCCTAAATCTTTTGCCAAAGTAGGTATCCTACTGAGGACTAATGCAAGAACACCATTTCTGAAGGCATCCTTATCTCTTTCAGTATGTCTCTAAGGGGTACCCTCTCATTTGGGGAAGAAGCAGATATGAGATACTAGAAAAAGCTAATATGAGTTCAGAGTCATCCCAGTCACAGTGACTGGGGTTCCCTGGTGTGTTTTGAGTCAATGACCTGGGTACCTCAGGTCGATGGAGGAGCGGACAGAGTCACAGGCTTCTAAACAGTGGCAACTTATTCAAATTAACTCAGATTATTATAGAAAAATCATGAAGGGTTAGGGACAGCAATTACACATAGGTTGGTTGAACATTATATAATGAACAGTTGTAAAACCCTCCCTTCAGAGGAAATTCTTCTAGGGAGATCCTTCTAATGAAGGAGTTTAATCTAGGGGCTCTGGCACTCTAGATTCCTTCTGGGAGATCCACTAAGGGGCAAAATTCCAAAAAGGGCATATTGCTTTTTCCTTTCCTTTACTGGTAATCCATCTAAAAATCATATTAAATTTACTTAATATATAGTCATTTTGTAAAAACACAGAAAGCGATTTAGGCTTTTCGTGGTAAAAGCGTTGCTTTTTTCTGGGGACATTTCACTATGTTTTTCAGACTATAGTCCTCAGGCCATGTTAGTTTTTTTCTAGCCCCAAAAGGGTCCTTATTCATTTACTTCTTATGTGTCATCTCAGAGTTTGTTCCATGAACATTCTCTTAACTTAGTATACTTCTAACGGCCTTTAGGCTGTCCCAAGTGGAAACCCAGGTAACTTATGACTTGCCTGGGTCCACATAAGTCCTCTGTGGGACCCATCTTTTGGAATATGAGGAACTAAAGTCAATTTGAGTGCAACTAAGTAAATATGATGAGTGACCGGAGTAATTATTTGGAGTCAATTAACTCACATATTACTAAAGCATAGCATTAACTGTTTTCCTGTGTCTATACAAAAGAAAACATTGCTCTAACATAAAAAATATGCAAAAGGACATAAAGGAAAGAGAAAACCAATATTTCACATACATATAAAAACTCCAGAGCCATCAGAAGATTTGACTTTACCATGACTGATTTGATGTTATATGAGGACTAACACATAAGGGAAGAACACAAAGGAGATGTTAAAGATAAATATAGAATTGGGAGTTTCTAGGTGGGATTGGGTGTACCCCAGGAACACTACAGTGGGTGTAACTCAATTATCCTAAGCTCCCTGCAGGAGGAGAAAGCACAACCTAATGTTGAACCTAAAATGCTTGAAACTATAATCCAACAAATATAATATATCACGATCACGATCACGATCTTCCCGTTGATCATCTATTTGCTAGAGCGGGCACCAGTAATAACTCCATATGTCCTGTCTCATGCCAGTAGAGCCAGGGGCATGGGCTTGCTACAGGAACATAAAGAGCCTCAAACCATTATATTAGGTCATGGAATGACCTAATATAATTGTTACTGGAATTTGGCATATCATATACAACACGAGAAGCTTGCCAGGCTTGTCGAGCGGGAGGCAAACTCTTTTAAACACCTCCAAATAAAGCATTTATTGATGAACCGCAGCGCGCAAAGCGCGAACCCGGCTGGGATGGGCTGGTCTGCTGGGTGGAGTTCTGACGAGGAAGTCCAGAAGTGGAAAATGGCGGCACCCGTGGAGTGAGGAGCGGTGGTCTGGCTGGTTGTGAGACTCTGCCGAGGTGGTGGGCCAGGGCTAGAACCCGCCATGCCTCCCGACTGCCTCATGAACGGCTGTGCACAGGGAGAGCAAAGGAACAGCTCTGCCCCATGTGTGAGAGTCTCTGGACCAGCATACCTGGGGCCGGATTGAGGAAAAAGCTGCGGCAGGGTGGGTGTCGGTGATCCGGGCTGTGATGGGCTGGTCTGCTGAGTGGAGTTCTGACGAGAGGGAAGTCTTGAAGTGGAAAATGGCGGTGGTCTGGCTGGTTTATTTTTCCTCAAATATAATATATATAATGTACAAATATATAAATATAATATAATTCAACAAACAGACAAGAAGTCTATCTCCTAAATCATCTCCTAAATACAGTTTGTTTATCTTCATTCACCACTCATCAAGTGTTCAACTGAGGAAGGTACAAATACCAGAGTGTGGAGAGAAAATAAGTATAATTACATATTTTACTATCATAAAATCTATAACATGTCATTGAATGATTGAATGAGTGCCAAATATTGATTAAATCATATAACCAAAGCAAAATTAGATATGCCATTTTGTTCATTCTTAAAGTGAATTACAAAACTAGCATAAAATAACACAGTTTTGTTACAGCAATGACATGGACAAATCTCATTCGCACAATCCTGAAGGCTGTAAAAGAAAATAGAAATGTAAACTGGGGAAAAGTCAATCATTTCAAAAGCAAGATTTGAGAAGAGTGGGTTTACTGGTACATTAGAGTTCCAGGTAATGTTCTAATTTTTTGACAAGCCACTATTATATAGATGTGTTCCTTTTATCAAGGTGTAATATATTGTCCTCTACTTATAAATATTCAATAAGTATATTTTCATATGGACAATACATTATCTAAAGTTTATTTACTGAATTTCAAATACTCAAAATTACTGTTAAAATAGGGCCCATAGGAGATACATTTGTTAAATAAAATCTTTGGTTAGAGTCCTAATTTCATTATATTATGGTATATGACAAAAGAAGGTAAAGAACGAGCTCTCTGTCATACCTTCTACAGAGAGCTATGCATTGCTCCATACCCCCTTTTTAAGCACATATTAGAGAAAAGCCATACGAGTACCGAAATAAAAGCCAGCCAACTATACGTTAACCTAAAATGAATGCCTTAGAATTGAATTTACTTAGCTAAATCCTTTATCTTGGATTTCCCATCCTTCAGAACGACAGGAAAAGTTTATAATTTAAACTACATAGTTTATAGAATATTAGTCTAAAACAAAGTCTATTAAGTAGTTTAAGTAAACTAAAACAGGATCTATATTTTATTTTTGTACACATTAAGTTTGAGTTTGCTTAAAATGTTGGTGTCAGTGTTCTTTAACCTTTTACACCTGAAGATTTGGAAAATAAAAAATACTTCATAAACTATCTGATTGCTAAGACAAAACAATACCTTTGAAGTACCTCCTGGGTTTTGTATAATAAATACGATTTTTTATATAAGGCTGTTAAGATGGTTAAGAAGACAGTTAAAAGCTGTTACAGCATATAAGAAGCCAGGATTCGGGTTCTGCCCAGGGTGGGTAGAGATAGCCCCAGGACAATCCAGACAGAGGGCTAAGAGAGGGCCAGGAGAGGGCCAAAAGGGGCTAAGGGCCTGTCAGGGGCTCTGGCCAACAGCCCCCAGCACAAAGGAGGGAGACCTGGATCTTGCCGAACTTCAACCCTGAGAATAGGAGAGGGAAGGACTTGGGAGAGGCTGTTGCCTTGCTGCTGCTGCTTCTGCAGAAAGACACCAACATAGCAGGGGGTTCTGGAGAGCAGTTTCTGTTTTATTGAGCACGTCCAAGCCTTTTACACAGTTCTTGGTTAGAAGGGATACAAGTACAAGTCACGCAGCAGCTGCAAACTCCTGAGTCATTGCAATAGAGCAGTTGCCTATTCCTGTGGTAAGAATAGGCACATTCTGTCATAGCTAAGAGACATACCTTCCTGTAAATACTGATGTTTTCACGTGGATATATTTGGGTTTTATTGCCCTAAGAACAGGGCCTACTTGTGGGTTCTGCTTTCAGGGCCTTATGGTGGGGAAGTGCTAGGCCCCAAGTCTAGCTGCTCAGAGCCCAACAGGGCCAGGGGTAAGGGCTAGGGTAGGCTGAAAAAGAGGGAGAAGAGAGTACCCGAAAAGATGGGACCTAAAGAGAGAGGACTTGAAGAAGAAAAAGACAAAGAGATAGAAAAATAGAGACAAGATAAAGAAACAAAGAGGCAGAGAAAAATATAAAGAAACAGAGGCAATATAAGGGAAACAGAGAGCAAATAGACAGAGATAGAAAAGAGAGAGGCCTTGAAGAGAGAGGGATCTGAGAAGGGAGATACTGAAAAAGGATCTGAAAAAAGAAGGTCCTGAGAGAGGCTCCAAAAGAGAAACCCTGAAGAGACGGACCCCAAAGAGAGACCCTGAAGAGAGATGCCCCAAAGAAAAGAGACCCTGAAGAGAGAGGTCCCAAAAAGAGAGAGACCCTGAAGAGAGACACCTCAAAGAGTCGGACCCCAAAGAAAGAGACCCTGAAGAGAGAGACCCAAAGAGAGACCCTGAAGAGAGACACCTCAAAGAGAGAGACCCTGAAGAGAGATGCCCCAAAAGAAAGGGACCCTGAAGAGAGAAGGTCCCAAAGAGAGAGATTCTGAAAAGAGATCCCCTAAAGAGAGAGATGCTGGAAGAGAGAGACCCTGAAGAGAGAGACGCCAAAGAGAGAGGTCCTGAATAGAGAGATACAGATAAAGAGAGAGAGGTCCTGAGAGGGGAGAGAGAGATCTGCTGGAAGAGAGAGATCCATTTAGAAGAGAAATTAAGAGGAGGGGTCCCCTGAGTGAAGAGATTGAAGGGAGAAGCTCCTGGAGTGAGGAGTGAATGAGAAATGAGAGAAGAGAGATTAAAAGGAGATGTAAAAAGGAGATATAAAAAGAGAGATTACATACAGGAAAGAGCTTCAGAATTTCAAGCGCCTGTGGTCTTGTTCTTTTGTCCATCAGGCGAGGTGGGGATCAGGCTGGAAATGATTGTTGGCCTGCTGGGGACCTTAATGGATCATCAGTAACATTGGGGACCCCACTGAACCCAAAGCATATTCTGCCTTGGATATTCCCAGTCCTGAGCACTGTCGGGGACCCAACTGGACCTAAATAAAATGAAATAGATAGTACCTTATTTGCTAAATATAATGTTATATTATTACAACTTTTAGCTGGTGCAACATGTGCTGCCATTTTGATTGAAAGGAAATATTTATCAGGTCACCAGGTCATTTCCAAGGCTCAGCACTGGTCCAGAATAAGAAGTTTAAGAACAGCGATCTTATTTAATTTAAAGATGTAGGCTCCAGAAAACAGAGGATTTTTTTTCTAATTCTTATTTTTATTAAGGAATTGTGATTTACAAAGTAACTGATAGTTGCATTGATAGGCATATAATATTTCAATACCAATCCCAACACCAGTGTCAACTTCTTCTCCACCAGTATTCCCATATTCCTCCCTACCCCAACCCCTACTCCATCCCACCTGTCAATTTGACAGGCACATTACAAAGATTCAGTTGTTGTAGCTAAGATCTCATGTTTTCAGTATCGTAGAGTCTGTGTTTTGGATACATGCTATTCCATTCACTGGTATAACTAAGCCTCAATGCTGGTTCACCCATTACTTTCTGTTCTTTTCTTTCCCCTTTGTTTTCTTTCCTTCTGTGTCCTCTCTGAACACTGGGGTCAAAGGTGATCTAGGAATCTACCTTGTACTGTAGTACATTTCCTCATCCATCATTCTATAGGTCATAGACCATCTTATGAGGTCATCCTGTATTTGTCTTTTTTCTTTTGGCTTACTTCACTCAACATGACATATTCCAGTTGCAGCAAATTACATAATTTCATTATTCCTTGCAGCTGCATCATATTGAATATCTAAGTGTAAGAAATTAAATCTGGATCCATATCTTACACCTCACACAAAAGTCAATTCAAAGTGAATAAAAGTCCTTGAGATCTGACCCAAAACTCTAAAGCACAATGACAAAAACAGAGTCAGAACACTTCTAGATTTGGACCTCAAAGTTGCCTTCAAGGATATGGATTCCACTGTAGGCAACACAATAAAAATAAAATGGGACTACAGAAAGTTGAAGAGCTTCTGCATGGCAAAAGAAACATGGCTTAAAACTAAAAGACAGCTAACAATCAAGACAAAATTGCATTCAACACAACAGATAAGTTTGTATCCAGTAGATATATTCACAAAGATCAATAACAACAAAAATTCAAAAACCCTATTCAAAAAATGAGGAAAGGAAAAATAGAGACTTCTTAGAGGAAGAAAGACAGGCAGATAACCAGTAGGCACATGAAAAAAACACTCAGAGTAACTTATCAGAAAAAATCTAAATCAAGATGATAATGAGATACCTTCTCACACTAGTAAGAATGGCACGTATCAAAAATTAGTATGAATTGCCACTGTGACAAAGATAGTTGTAATTGATCACTCTGGATAAGAACTGTGTACTGAAATAGATAAAAGAATAAACATGATGCCCTCTCAGTATCTGTATTGCAAACCATAGCGCCCAAATTGAGAGAGAGGGAGAGGGGAAAAGATGGAAAGTGACTGGCCATAGAATCGGGGATGGAGGGTAGGAGGGAAAAGGAGGATGATGGCGGTGGGAAATATGCATAGGTGGAGGGAGTAGTACTGGTACATTGTATGACTGAATCCTGATGACGAACAGACTTGTAACTAACTGTATCTTATGGTGATTCAATGAAAAATATAGTAGGAACAATCTGTCTTGGTCGAGACATGGTACAAAAAGGATCTATTTTCCACTGCTGGTAACAATGTTATCTGGTACAACTCCTGGGGAAAAACAGTATGCAGCATTCTTAGTAAACTTAGAATTGAGCTGCCATATGACTCAACCATTCCAATTTTGTGCATCCACTATCAAGTCATGAAAACGCTCTCTCAAAAGGACATATGCACACCTTTATTCATTGTTCCATTCAGCATAATAGCTAAGATATGGAATCAATCTAGGTATCCAATAATAAACAGATTTTAAAGCTGTGATATAGTACAGCAAAAATAGAAATAGTGATATCCAGAAATATTTAAAATATTTGAGTCAACTTTGAGATTGTAGTAATTGAATAATCTTAAATAAGGTTTAAATAAATCTTATTAGAGAAATTATTCAAACGCAACACCTAAAGTTGAGTACAGAAAAAGAATAGAGCTGAGATGGAGAGAGAATTATGAGGAAAGTCTAGCAGACTAAAAAAGTATTTTTGGAGTTAAGAAAAAGAAGACACAACTGACCTAATTAAAAGCTAATTTAGTGGTGGGCAACCAGCAGTAAGTTAGTAACTTAAAATGGATTGAGAAGAGGTTTGAAAGTGAGGAAATAGAAGTAAACTTGTACTGATAAATCTTATTTAGCATCTAACATTTAGAGATTACTAAAAGGATAAAGAAATGGTGAACCCACTGAGACTGTATTTATAAGCCTGCTTATTTTTTAATAGGGAATCCTGAATGAAAATAAAGGGAAATGTTCACAGTGCAGAGCTTTAATATACGAGAGAAAAAAAGCTGAAACTTTCGTGTGAACTTTGTACAATAAATTGAATATGCCGAACACCAGTGAAAACATCACTGGTGTTACTGTTTTTGGCATATTGAATACACCACAAGTAGCTTGCCAGGCTATTGCAAACTACAGTGCCTAAAAAGGAAAAAATAGAAAAAGGAAAACATGACTGCCATAGAGGCAAACTTGAGGTGGAAAGATAAGTGGGGACTGGTGGAGGGAAAGGGACAGTCATGGATTGGTGCCCAATCATTGTGTGCCTGAAACTCAGTCATGAATAACTTTGCAACTCACAGTGATTCAATACATTTATTTGGAAGACTAGATATAAGCTATAAGAAGAAACTGAACACCACAAAAGCAATCACTTATCACTTGTCTTCCCATTGTTCATCAATTTGCTCTAGCAAGCATGAGTAACATCTCCATTCATTGGGAATGAGGCCCTTTACTGTTAGTGTTTTTGGCAAATCGAATACACTACAGTTAGCTTGCCAGGCTCTGCTGTGGCTCTGGTTTCAATAGTAAGAGGAATTTATTAGCAACACAGGAAAGACAAAAAGCTCTAATCAATGACCAATCAAATACCTGGAGAAAAATAGAAAAAAAAAACAGTGAATGGATCACAAAGTCAGTAGAAGAAAGGAAATTATAAATGCTAAAGTAGAAATTAGTGATACAGAAATCAAGAAAATATAAAAAGACTTCATGAAACTAGGAACTGGTTCTTAGGAAGAATAATCAGGATGGACAAAGAGGTCTTCAGTATAGACATCAAAGCTAGAAATCTAGCTTTGATGTCTAATAACCATCATGGACCAATGAGAAACTGTAAAGAAAACTAGAATCCTTAATCCTCAGTGAGATATTATGATATACTAAAGCTATCAGTCTTCTCTGGAACTCCTAAACTAGAACTGTTTTATAATGAGAATGTAATATGACTTTTGGTCCAGCTGTTGTTTTAATATTTTTATTGTTTGCTCTCAATATCATTTAAGCCCCAAATTATGATGTCCTGAAGTCAGCGAAAGGAAGATCTCTTAAAATAAACAGCACATGTTTTACTAGCAGTAAATTAAGTCAATAACTGAAAAGTACTCATCAATTAAATTGAGTAGGACATTGAGGGTCTTAAAATACATTGTGCAGTTTTAGGAATCGTGGAGTTTACAATGAACATTAAAACTGATTAGAAAATATAAATTAGAAGTGACAACAATTTTAATCACTATCTTCCCGTTCATCATCTATTTGCTAGAGCGGGCACCAGTAATATCTCCATATGTCCTGATCATGCTAGTAGAACCCAAAGGCATCCACTTGCTCCAGGAACATAAAGAGCTCAAACCATTATATTAGGTCATGGGAATGACCTAATATAAATGTTACTGGTATTTGGCATATCAAATACAACACGAGCAGCTTGCCAGGCTTGCCGTGTGGGTGGCATACTCTTGTAGTCACCTCTAAATAAAGCATTTATTGATGAGCCAAGCAGCCGCTAAGCGGCCACGCTAGCCGGACTGTGTTGTTCTTGAACAGTTTTAATACATGATTTATTGAAAAATTTTCTCTTCCAACACAGGAGTTAGAAACAGGAATGGTGATTTGATCCCGGCATCTCCTGTGGAACTAACCAGCCTAAGGGAAGAGGATGAAACTTTCACCAATGGGACCAAGGCACACAGATCAGAACCACCCCTGGACCAATCACTTCCTCCCTGCTCCTCTGGAAACGCCTCCCGTCCTTCCTACCAGGTGTGCTTGATCCCTGCATCTCCCGCGAAACTAACCAGCCCCTGGGAACAGGCCGGAACCACCAACCACATCAGAAAATGCAAAACTGTGCAGATGGTAGTGCATCTGCATGAACTACTTACTATTTATCTTACATGACATACCAGTGAGTATTCATCCCTGCACTCCTTGCCACCCACCCAAACTCTGCAAACAACTAACTATACTATCTAGCCACCCAAGAACACACATTTGCAATCTACAAGAGTCATAATAGTAAAGCAACGCAGAATTCCACTAAGCTCAGTGAGTGAAGTCACTAGCCCAGATGAGATACGTAATAATGATAAGCTGTATAAACTCTCTGATAATGAATTTCAGAAAGAATTGTTAAGGATGCATAAAGAACTCAAAGAAGCAATGGAAAGCAAAATCAATAAAATACAAGAGTACATAAGAAAAGAAATGAGGAAAATGCAGACCAAAATACAAACAGAAATTACAGATATTAAAAATGTGGTAAATGAAATGAAAAACACACTGGAAGGCCTCCATAGCAAAGTAACAGAGAAAGAATTAGTGATCTCCAAGACAAGCTCCAAAGCTTCTCTACACAACAGCAGAAGATGGAAAAAAGACACACAATTAATGAACAGACAAGAGATAATTGGTATGAGCCAAAAGGAATAACATGAGGATAATAGAGGTCCCAGAAGGGCAAGAAGAAAACCCTGATGAAGAAGAAACTGTCAAAGCCATCATTGCTGAGAAGTTCCCAGAACTAAAGAATGCTGGCCACCAGATTCAGGAGGCACGGAGGGTAACAGCTAAAAGAAACCCTAATAAGAATTCCCCAACACACATTCTAATTAGAATGACAAAAACTATATAGACAGAATGCTGAAAGCAGCTAGATCAAAGAAGGAAATCACATACAAAGGAGCATCCCTAAGATTTACAGCAGACTTCTCAGATGAAACACTCCTTCCCACAAACAATGGTGGGATATTGTAAAAAAGGCTCAATGAATTGCAGGCCTAACCAAGAATTCTTTACCGGCTGGACTCACATTCAGATATCACTTGATCACTTGATCACTTGAATCCCGTTATTCATTGATTTGCCCAAGCGGGCTCCAGTAACATTTCCAGTTGACCCTATCATGTGCCAATGTAGCCCAATGGCATCCTAGTTGCTTCAGGAATATGAAGAGCCTCAAACTGTTCCTTCCAGGGTCTTGATGAAGAAGTCTGACCATCTTGTAGGTGGGCGGCCATGTGATCTTTTGACATCTCGTGGGATCCAGTCAGTAACGGCTCTAGTTCAGTGGTCATCTCCAAATCGCATTACATGTCCAGCCCATCTGATTTTCGATACCTTGGCAAACGATACAACATCTCGTTTGCCAAGACATTCAGATATGAAGGAAAGATACACAACTTCATGAATAAGCAACAACTCAGGAACATCTGCACTCAAAACCAAATTTAAAAGAAGGACTGAAAGGTCTACTGTAAAATAAAACAAAAGCCAAAAGCACAACAATTTAAACAGCAGATGGCACAAAATCCCATGACAATAATCTCTCTCAATGTCAATGTTCTAAATGCACCAATTATGAGACACAGAGTGGCAAAATGGATTAAAAAACTGAATCCAACATTCTGCTGCCTACAAGAAACACATCTGAATAATCAGAGAAAACACAGAATCAAAGTCAAAGGTTGGAGGACAATTCTCCAAGCAAACAACTCCCTTCAAAAAGCCCGGGTGTAGCTAAACTAGTATCGGATAATATAGACTTCAGGCTGAAGAAAGGTTAAAAGGTACAATGAAGGGCATTTCTTATTTATGAAGGGGTATGTATATCAGGAGTAAATTACACTACTAAACATATATGTACCCAACGAGGGGCAAGCAAAATACTTAAAACAACTGCTAATATACCTGATAGAAGACATTAATAGTGGTAAAATAAGAGTTGGAGACTGCAACACTCCTTTATCAACTATGGATAGATAGAGAAGACGAAACTCACCAAGAAAATATTGGCCCTGAAGGAAGAAATGGAAGAAAAGAGCTGGTTGATATATACAGGGCTTTTTAATCCCAAAAAAGCTGAATAAACATTTTTCTCCTGTTCACAAGGAGCGTACTCTTAGAGAGACCACATGCTGAACCACAAAGCATACCTCAATAAAATAAAAAAGATAGAAATTGTGCTAACTAACTTTTCAGACCATAATGCACAGAAAATGAAGTTAAACATACACAGAAAAAGGGAGTCTAACCAAACACCTAGAAACTGAACAGCTCATTGATGAACAAACAATGGGTCATAGAAGAAATCAAACAGGAAATCCAAAGATTCCTGAAAACAAATGAAAACGAAGACATAAACTATCAGAACTTGAGGGACACAACAAAAGCAGTGTTAAGAGGAATGTTTATAGCTCTTCAAACATTCATGAGGAAAAAAGAAAGGGATAACATAAATATCCTGACTACACAGCTCAAAGCAGTAGAAAAACATCAACAAAAAGGAGCCCAACCCAGGCAGAAAGAAGGAAATAATAAACTTAGAGAGGAAATCAATGAGCTGGAAACCCAAAAAAACAATCCAAAAGATTAATGAAACCAAGAGCTGGTTCTTTGAAAAAACAAACAAGCTCAACAAATCACTGGCAAGACTTGTAACGACAGGGAAAGAGAGAACCCAAATAAACAGAATAGAAATGAAAAGGGGGACATCACAACAGAAACCACAGAAATCCAAAAGATCATTACTCTGAGAGTCTGTATGCCATGAAACATGAGAACCTAGAAAAAATGGCTTAATTCCCACAGCTGAAACAAGAAGACCTGCAACTCCTAAATAAGCCTATCGCCATCAAGGAAATTGAAACAGTAATTAAAAGTCTGCCCATACACAGAAGCCCAGGTCCTGATGGTAGTGAATTCTACTAAATCTTTAAGGAGACCTACTGCCAGTCTTTTTTCAAGCACGTCCAGGATGTAGAAGAAACAGAAACACTCGAAAAGAGTTTCTGCAAGGCACATATCACCCTGACAAACAAAGAAGGGAGATATCACACAAAGAAAGAAAACTACAGACCAATCTCCCTGATGAACAAGATGCTAAGATCTTCCACAAAATACTAGCTAAGATCTTCAACAAAATGCTCGCAAACAGAATCCAAAGACTCGTCAAGAAGATTATACATTATGACCAAGTAGGATTCATCCTGGGAATGCAAAGATGGTTCAGCATTCACAAGTCAATCAACATAATACTTCATATCAATAAGAGAAAAAATAAAAACTATATGATCATATCAATAGACGCAGAGAGAGCATAGGAAAAGATCCAACACCTGTTCATGATTAAACCCCTCCAAAAAATGGGAATCAAAGGAACCTTCCTCAATATAGTCAAAGCCATCTATCAAAAGCCCATAGCAAGTATCATTCTCAATGGGGGAAAAATTGAAAGCCTTCCCCTTATGATCAGTGACAAGAAAAGGTTGCCCAATGTCACCTTTTTATTCAGTATAGTACTGGAAGTACTTGCCATAACAATCAGAAAAGTAAAGGACATCAATGACATCCAAATAGGCAAGAAAGAAGAAAATTTATCATTATTTGCTGATAAAATGATATTATACCTAGAGAACACTAAACTCTCTACCAAAAAAAACTCCTAGAAACAATAGATACATATAGTAGAGTGGCATGGTACAACCCAAATGTCGTTGACTTTCCTATATACAAATAACAAAAGAGAAGAAAGGGATATTAAGAAAACGAGTCCATTCACAATTGTGCCAAAGAAAATCAAATACCTAGAAATCAGCTTAACCAAATGTGTAAATGACCTGTACTAAAGAAAACTACAAGACACTGCTACAAGAAATAATAGAAGACAAGAAGAAATGAAACACATTCCCTTCTCATGGATGGGGAGAATCAACATGATCAAAATGATAGTACTTCCCTAGAGCTTCATACAGATTCAACGTGGGCCCTGTAAAGATACCCATAAAATTCTTCAAAGAAATTGACCAAATACTCCTGAAATTCGTATGGAATAACCATACAATACCCAATGATAGCTAAAGCAATCCTTGGGAAAAAGAAGATAGGAGGCATCAATTTCCCCAATTTCAAATTGCACTACAAAGCAGCTGTAATTAAAAAGCGTGGTATTGAAATAAAAGAGACCTGTGGACCTATGTAATAGAGTTGAGTATCCTGAAACCCATCCTCAAACACATGATCATTTAGTTGTAAAGAGTCCAAAATGCAGCAAAGAAAGCTTCTTCAACAAGTGGTGTTGGGAACACTGGGTAGCTAAATGTAAAACAGTGAATTTGGACTTCTGTCTAACATCATGCACAAAAAATCAGATCAAAATGGATTAATGAACTCAATATCAGACCCTAAATCCATAAAATACGTCAAAGAAAATATAGGAAAAACCCCTCCACGACATTAAAGCTAAAGGCATCTTCAAAGGTGAAACACCACTAAAAAAGCAACTGGAAGCAAAATAAACATATGAAACTAAAAAACTTCTTCACCTTAAAAGAAGTAGTGACCGAGATACAAAAGACTTTCCAGGGAATGGGAAAGAATATTCACCCAATACCTATCTGATAAAGGGTTAATGTTCAGGATATCACTGGTAGAACTTTACAAGAAGAAAAGAGCCAACCCCATCAAAAAATGGGCAGAAGAAATAAACAGTACTTCAACATGGAATAAATTCTAATGGCCAAAATACATATGAAAAAATGCTCATCATCATTAATCATCAGAGACATGCAAATCAAAACAACAATGAGATATCTCAAACCACGGAGAATGGCACCTATCCAAAAGAGCAAGAACAACAAGTGCTGCCATGGATGTGGGGACAAAAAGACTCTCATTCACTGTTGGTGGGTATGTCAACTGATACAGCCTTTTTAGAAAACAATATGGACATTCCTTTAAAAACTAGAAATTGACCTCCCATTTGACCCTGCCATACCACTCCTGGGAATATACCCTGGGAAGCCAAAAACACACAGTGAAAACACCATCTGCAATTTTATTTTCATAGCAGCACTATTCATATTAGCCAGAATCTGGAAGCAACCAGTGTGCCAGAGAACTGATGACTGAATAAAGAAACGGTGGTGCATCTACACAATGGACTATTTTGCAGCTGTTAGGAAAAATGAAGTTATGAACTTTGTCTATAAATGAATGAACATGGAGAGGATCATGTTGAGTGAAAATAGCCAGAAGGAAAAAGACAGATATAGAATGACTCCATTTATTTGTGTGACAGAAATATATATATGTATGTATATATATATATATATACATACATATATATTTCTATTTCTATATATATACATATTATGATACCAATATCCAAAGTCAGGTGAATCATGGATCAGGATGTCTTGTCAAAGGTGGAAATTACCACAAACATGTGGGAGTCAAAGGTTAGATAAGACAGAGAATGGAACAGTGTAGTAATAATTGTCAGAAGTGCCAATACCAACCTACAACTGAGCATTAAATACAAGCAAAAAGATACACATTATAACCTCTAAATGTATGTATTGTAATTCAAAATGTGGAAGGGAAGGAAGAGAGAAAAAGAGAGAGAGAGAGGAAGAGATAAAAAAGCCTGCCATACAAACAGGCTAGGAAAGGGGGTTGGTAATAGGGGACATTGTGGTGGGAAATGAGCACTAGTGGAGGGATGGGTGCTGGAACACTGTATGACCGAAAGCCAAATATGAATATCTTTGTGTTTGTATATCTCACGAGGAATAATAAAATATTAACAAAATAAATAAGAATGATAATGGACCTAAAATGGTCAAAATTTGTATTTTATCACTTTTACTTTGCTTTAAGAAAAAAATTACACTAGAATTATAGACTTGTACTTTATGTGACATGGGAGAACTTACAGAGAATAATGCATGTTACTGCAAATGGTGTAATATTTTTTATATATATATATTGCTATAAGTGCATTCATTTGCGTTACATATGTGTGTGCTTGTGTGTGTGTGTATGTGACTTGTCACTTGCTGCTTGTCTTCCCATTACATCGATTTGCTCAAGTTGGCATCAGTAACATCTCCATTTGTTGGGAATGAGGTCCATTATCTTTACTGTTTTTGGCATATCGAAAGGGTAGCTTGCCAGGCTCTGCCATAGCTTTGGGTTCATCCCAGGGGACCCAGTCTTTTCTATGTCAGACCATCAACCATCCAGGGCCCATGTGGCAGAGCCCTGGGTGTAGACCAGCCTGTCTCCTGTCTGCCATCTGCCAACACAGCCAGACCTCTCAGTCACACCTGCAACACTTCTGGGTCAGGATACACACATACACACACACACACAAACACACACACATACACACACATATAGGATATATTTATCAGGTATGCTGATCCAGAGACTCACAGACATGGGGGCAGAGCTGCTACTGGCTCTCCCTGTGTCCAGCCTCTCATGAGGTGCCCAGGAGGGATGGCGGGTTCTAGCCCTGGCCCACCACCCCAGCAGAGCCTTGCAACAAGCCAGACGACCCCCACTCCATGAGGGCCTCCATTTTCCACATCCGACTTCCCCCTCGTCAGAACTCCACCCAGCAGACCAGCCTATTACAGCCCGGCTCATGCGGCCACTTGTGGCTGTGTGGCTCATCATAAATGCTGGATTTAGAGATGACTACTTGCACTGCAGAGTCTGGCAAGAGTATGCTACTCGCACTGCAGAGTCTGGCAAGCTGCCCGTGTCGTATTTGATATGCCAAATACCAGTAACAATTTTAGACCTCATTCCCATGACTTGATGGAATGAGTTGAGGCTCTTTATGTTCCTGGAGTGAGCAGATGCCCTTGGGCTCTACTAACATGAGACAGGACATATGGAGATGTTACTGTAGCCCACTCGAGCAAATTGATGATGAACGGGAAGTCAGTGATAAAGTGATTATATGCCCATACCATACCTTGTCAGTGTTCTCCACCAGCTGAGCATGGATCATCAATAAATGCTGGAGATCAGAGGTGAGTACAAGAATTTGCCACCCACATGGCAGAGCCTGGCAAGCTACCCGTGTCATATTTTATACGTCAAATGCCAGTAATAATTATAGACCTCGTACCCATGACCTGATGGAATGGTTTGAGGCTCTTCATGTTCCTGGAGCAAGCAGATTTGACTTTGGGCTCTACTAGCATGAGACAGGACATATGGAGATGTTACTGGTGCCCGCTCGAGCCAATCGATCATGAACGGGAATACAGTGATACAGTGACACAGTGATACATCCAAGGTCAGGCAAAACATAGATCAGGAGGTCTTGTCAATAGGTGGAATCTACTACAAACTTGTGGGAGTCAGAAGTTAGGTTAAACAGACGGGAACAATGTGCTAACAATCTTTGAAAATTGTAATACTAGCCTAGAACTGAACATTGAAAGACACACATGATAACCTCTAAGTATATGTATTGCAATTCACAATGTGTAAGAGAATGGAGAAGGAGAGAGAGAGAAAGAGAGAGAGAAAAGAGATTAAAAAAAAAACCTGCCATAGAAGCAAAATAGGGGAGGAGGGAGGAAATTAATTGGGGTCATTGGTGGTGGGAAACGGGGCACTGGTGAAGGGAAAGGTGCTGGAACACTGCAGGACCAAACCCAAACATGAAATTCTTTGTAATTGTATATCTCACAGTGGTTTAATAAAATATTAATAAGAAAAAAAAGTGCTAAAGTGGAAATTTCTAAATGAGCTCAAATAAACTCAAGGCTTTTTCAAACGAAATACATAAGCAAAACATAGAGATAAAAAGTACCTTAGAGCACAGAATATAAGCTTGATTTGTACCTACATGGCTGCAATTTATAAACTGTCCAATAAATGCTATTTTCATCATATTTTAATAATAAATACATATTATTAGTTAAATATATATATATATGTAATTTCATAATCAAATGCATGTTAAAGTTTCACTTGACTTTCAACTTGTGAGAATTATAATAATGTCATGTTTTTCTGCATATGAAGATTATAACCTAAATGTTTTTAAGTATGATATATTTTTTGAAAGATAAACATCTTTCATTGCTACTGTTTCTCTCACCTTCCATCAATAGATTCTTCAATAAATTTCCCAGAGAGCCCACTTAGCACTATATTATCCCCTAGAGAAATAAAGGGATGCATGTGAAGTATCAGGAATTTTTTCCTTATGGCTTAGTTAATGCTCACTTATCTTTTTCATTAAATTTACTAAAAATAAAAATCTGGCAAAATACTTTGTAATTTTTAAAATTAGTTATGGTTATTTTTCATTAAGCACATATGTCTCCACTTCTATATAAGATTCTTCCCAAGTCTACATTCAGTATGAAGAAATATTTTATGTAAAATATGTCAATATGTTTGCCAAAATTAACATTTTTCTGTACTCTAAAAATATTTTTTATTAAAATGGGGTAGTTCTTTTTTTACCTAGCAAAAAATGATTAATATCAAAATTATATCCGAATATTGCCAAATATATACAAGAATTAGAGTCATACTTGATCTAAAGAAGGATGTATTATATGTTGTTTTAAATGTTAACATATGCAATGTAATTTTTAAAAAAAAACTGCACACACACAAATGGTACAAATGGTAATACAAGAAAAAATATGTTTCTCACCCTTCGTCTTTCATTTTCTCAAAGACAACTGTTAGCAGTTTATTATCTTTCTAGAGATAATTTGTGAAAATATAATTGAATCATATGGCTATAGATATATAATAAATCCAAGTAGCAGCTTATTTCTGTTCTAATTTATCTGAATATGCTAGTTAGACATCTTGATGTACTTAAAATAATCAAAGCATTAAGTCTTATTCCAGCATTTTACTATAAGTCTCAGTTCCCAACTCCCACCAAAATAGCACTCATCTCCAATTTGGTCACTTTCTGCTGTGTTAACAAATGCTGTCTTTTCTCCAAAAGTCTATAGTATATGATAGTATCTCTGTAATTAATTTATATACTTACTTGTTCCTTTTATCATACTGCAGTAAAAACTACCTGAGTGCAGTTCTGTTCATTTTGCTATTTGAGTCCTTAGTACCCAAGAACAGAACCTACAAGATAAGACTTGGAGCTTTGCTAACTTGCTTTCATCACTTGACAGTTTTAAATATTATTAATTCCCATAGAAAACAATTTTACTTGGTTATCTGCATTTTATTTATAAATATACCATACTCTCTTCTAGTTGCCTTGCAAAGGGAATATGCATCATTTATGCTATTGTTTTAAGATAAAGTGAGCTGCAATAAATTTACTGGAATAAATATTTATATTTAATTCACATGTGCAATTAGAATTGTTTGATCACTATCACTATCTTCCCGTTCATCGTCGATTGGCTAGAGCAGGCACCAATAACATCTCCCTATGTCCTGTCTCCGGATGTGGAAAATGGCGGCACCCATGGAGTGGGTGGGGGTCATCTGGCTGGTTGTGAGGTTCTGCCGGGGTGGTGGGCCAAGGCTAGAACCCACCATGTCTCCCGACTGCCTCATGAACGGCTGGGCACAGGGAGAGCAAGGAATCGCTCTGCCCCATGTCTGAGTCTCTGGACCAGCATACCTGGGCTGGATTGAGGAAGAAATTGCTGCAGGGTGGGTGTCGATGATCCGGGCTGTGATGGGCTGGTCGGCTGGGTGGAGTTCTGAAGAGAGAAAAGTCCGATGTGGAAAATGGCGGCACCCATGGAGTGGGTGGGGGGTCGTCTGGCTGGTTGTGAGGGTTCTGCCGGGGTGGTGGGCCAAGGCTAGAACCCACCATGTCTCCCGACTGCCTCATGAACGGCTGGGCACAGGGAGAGCAAGGAATCGCTCTGCCCCATGTCTGAGTCTCTGGACCAGCATACCTGGGCTGGATTGAGGAAGAAATTGCTTTTCTTCTTCAGAACTCCACCCAAGCCGACCAGCCCATCACAGCCCGGCCCGGCGGCCGCTGCGGCCCGCGGTTCATCAAGAAATGTTTTTTGGAGGTGTTTAAATAATATGCCTTCCACGACGGCAAGCCTAGCAAGCTGCTCGTGTTGCATTTGACATGCCAAATGCCAGTAACAATTATATTAGGTCATTCCCATGACCTAATATAATGGTTTGATGCTCTTTATGTTCCTGTAGCAAGCCGATGCCCTTTGCTCTACTGGCATGAGATAGGACATATGGAGATATTACTGGGGCCCGCTCTAGCAAATAGATGATTAACGGGAAGATCGTGATCGTGATCGTGATGTCCTGTCTCATGCTATAGAGCCCAAGGGCATCTGCTTGCTCCAGGAACATAAAGAGCCTCAAACCATTATATTAGGTCATGGGAATGACATAATAAAATTGATACTGGTGTTTGGTATATCAAATATGACACGGGTAGCTTGCCAGGCTTGCCTTGCGGGTGGCATACTCTTGTAGTCATCTCTAAATACAGCATTTATTGATGAGCCGCCAGGCCGGAGGCGGCCGCTAGCCAGGCTGTGATAGGCTAGACTGCTGGGTGGAGTTATAACGAGGGGGAAGTCCGGATGTGGAAAATGGAGATTCTCATGGAGTGAGGAAATCATCTGGCTTGTTGCAAGGCTCTGCTATGGTGGCAGGCCAGGGCTAGAACCCGCCATCCCTTCTGGGTGCCTCATAGCAGCTGGGCACAGAGAGAGCCAGTAGCAGCTCAACCCCATGTCTGTGAGTCTCTGGATCAGCAAACCTGGACCGGATTGAAAAAGACTGCTCTGTTTGATAGTTCCTAGATTTAAATTGCTCGATGTGTTCTGTTTCGCAAGTGCTTCTCTCAAGAAATTGTTTCAATAAATTCTCATAACACACATAAGAATATGTTCAAAGACTTTAATCATAATTCACACAATGATGATGAAATGGCACTGTTTTTTTCTGTCATGATTGAGTTTAAGCATATTTTTCACATTTGAAAAAACAATGCATTTTCTATGATTAATTACAATTTATTCATAATTTTATGAGAATGTTTATTATGAAATAAAATAGTTGATTTTCTTTTGTCTAGATTTTTATATGAATTCACAATCTTAGTTTTAATATATTCAGAGCTATCATATCTTTTCTTCATGGCTGTTTTATTTTGTATCTAGAGAGAAAATTTTCCATTTCAGAACCATAAAAAATGTGCGATTCATCTTACTTATTCTATGTTCCAATATTTTTCTTCCATAATTTTTAAGACTCTGAATTTACTTCTCTGTAAAATATTAGGTTAGTGGGTGTGGTAACACTGTATGTTAATATATTAATATGCTGCAATTGTAAATACCATTATTGTGGTATTTAAACTTAAAAATAAATCAGAATGTTTAATTTTCCAGATAGTCAGTAATCTTGGCTTAACTTACTGAAATTTTTCCAACTTACTTGGAATTTCAGTATCCATGTTATTTAAACAATTAAGGTCAACATCAGGATTCTCTATTTTATTCTATATATTTGATGACAATTTAAGCTTTCATTACTACAGCTGTGTAATAGTTTCCAGGTTCTTTGTTCCTTCCCATTATGAAATTTTACAGTTTTTCTAAACAGTATAGTTTTGAACTAATTTAATTTGATTTTAATTTTGAATATATTTAAATATGTTTATTAATTTGATGTCATTGACTTTATTTAGATTTTAAAAAACATTATGCCAGAATAAAGTGTGCCTTTCCATAACATTGCTTCT
>JAJIBD010007025.1:0-86949 GCA_021461705.1 Cryptotis parvus | reverse complement strand
GGTGTGAGGGGATAAACACTCAGCCAACCGCCGGCGGTGGACAGGCACCAGCATGCTGTTTCCTGACGCGGACTTGATGGCATAGGAGCAGAAATTCTTTGCTGGTTGGCTCTACTTTTCTTTTTCTTTCTTTTTAACCAGCAAAGCATTTTGACAAAATTCTAATGGTGTACTTTTTTTTTTTTTTATTTAAAGGAAGCTTGTCACTGAAAACAGAAGTTTTCCAAGGGCGCCTCTTTTCTTTTTCTGAAAAACTCTGAAATGTGACAGTTTCACCTCTCATTTACAGAGCTCTGCTACATAAGGGATCCTGGCTCCCATGAACACACTTTTTTTTTTCTTTTTGGGTCACATCCGGCAATGCTCAGGGATTAATTACTCCTGCTCTGCACTCAGTAATTACTCCTGGCGGAGCTGGGGAACCATATGGGATGCTGGAGATCGAACCCGGGTCGGCTGCGTGCAAGGCAAACGCCCTACCCACTGTGCGATAGAGCACACACACACACTTTTAAAAAAATTGAATCACTGTGAGATATAGACTGACAGAGTTGGTGATTAGGTTTCATTCATACAATATTCCAGCACCAGTCCCTTCACCAGTGTACGTTTCCCCTCCACCAATGTCCCCTCTTCCATGACATGCACGTTGTCTCTCTCTCTGTCTCTCTGTCTCTCTCTCTCTCCCTCCACACACTTTTTCCCCCTGCTTTTTGGGCCACTCCTGGCAATGCCTCAGGGGGTTATTCCTGGATCTGCACTCAGGAATTATTCCTGGCAGTGCTCAGGGGACCATATGGGATGCCGGGATCAAACCCAGGTCAGCCTCATGCAAGGCAAACGCCCCCCCCCACTGTGCTATTGCTCTGGCCCCAAACACACTTTTTGACTCTGATGAAATACTTTTTTACATTTGGGCTCCTTTTTCTGCATCTTCCATTAGACATTTCTTGCCTCATTTCTGTTTTTACTCTAACAACTAAGAACTGAGTTACCGTTATCACAATAATCCTAGAACTGATCCTCAACTTTAGAAAGTTCTCTCAAGAAGGAACTTCTGGGGGCCGGAGCGATAGCCCAGTGGGTAGGGCATTTGCCTTGCACGTGGCCGGCCCATGCCGGCCTGGATTCGATCCCCGGCATCCCATATGGTCCCCCAAGCACCGCCAGGAGTGATTCCTGAGTGCAGAGCCAGGAAAAATCCCATTGCCGGGTGTGACCCAAAAAAAAAAAAAAAAAAAAAAAAAAAAAGGAACTTTTGTGTGCATATGCCTAAGGGGGAAAAAAGGAAGCAGGTAAAAAATCCTTGATAGGAGACCCAAGTGTTATTGAGCTGTGTAGAAGAGCAGTGGGAAGAAGTAGTAAGCTGATTTTCCCCTACCCAAGAGAGAAACCAAGAAGATCCAGCAAAAAATCAGCCCATAGGACCAGAGCCATCATTCAATAGGCTGAGTATGAACTTTGCCTGCAGGAGTCCTGGGTTTGATGCCCAGCACCATATGGCCTCAGAGCACTGCTGGAAGCGCCAGCCCCAAGAGCCACAAAAAGGGGGGGCCGGAGCGACAGTCCAGCAGGTAGGGTGTTTGCCTTGCACGTGGCTGGCCCATGCCGGCCGGGGTTCGATCCTCGGCATCCCATATGGTCCCCCGAGCACCGCCAGGAGAATTCCTGAGTGCAGAGCCAGGAGAAACCCCTGAGTATTGCTGGATGTGACCCAAAAAAAAAAAAAAACCCAAGAGCCCACAAAAGAGCAATCCTCAACATTGCTTCCAAGGTGCCCCCTGAGCCCATCCTCATCTTCTCCTTCAGGGCTAGTTCCTCTTTGAGGCATCCTCCTCTTCTCAGCCAGCTCCCTGGAGTGTTTCTCCCAGGAGGGAGATCTACCTCTCAAGATTCCTGGACTTTTTGGGAACTGGCCCCTCCACCAGCCCTGGAATAGTATCCTGACCTGTCCATCCGGTGCCACTCAGCACCGTTCTCTATCAATCAGACTGCTTTGCCTGGCTGCAGTGGGGTGAACTCCTGCTCAGGGCTGTTCTGAACTTTGCAGGGATTAGGGAAGGGAGCCTGCCCCCAGGGTGTTGCAGGTGTGGCTGTGATGCCCGGCTGTGTTAGCAGGTGGTGGACAGGAGACAGGCTTGTCTAACCCCCAGGGCTCTGCCCCGTGGGCCCTGGATGGTGGATGGTGGACAGAATAAGATTGGGCCCCTGGGATGAACCCAGAGCCATGGCAGAGCCTGGCAAGCTACCCATGGTGTATTCAATATGCAAAAACAGTAATAATAATGAACCTAATTCCCAATGAATGGGAATGTTACTGGCACCTACTAGAGCAAAATGGATGAACAATGTGAAGACAAGTGACAAGTGACAAGGGAAGGGAGGAGGAGAGCTTCCCCCCACCCTTTGGGGTCACCTTATCTGGAGCTGGAACATTAGGACAAGAAAAGCATGCCACTCTTACGTTTCTGGTTTTGGGGGGCCACAGCTGGGGCAGAGGGTTTGTCTATCTCGGTTCTGGGGATTGGATTCCCTCTCCACAACGCTCCAGGACTGAGCCATCCTGGCCTCCCTCCCATGTGTAAAACGGTGAGCACCAGTCCCTTGGAGCTCTCTTCCTGCCATACAATCTTTACTTGAACATTAGGTTTGCCTGACTCTGGAAACTTCAGGAGGAAATTAGGACACCCCTCTCCCCAAGAATGGAACTTAAAAGGTTTCCCTGTGAAGTTTAATGAAGAAGTCACCTCGGTGAGGGAAGGAGGGGTCAGTGTGGGGAGAATGGGGAAGCTGGTCATGCCACTGCTCAGGGTTCTTCTCCATGTTCTCTGCCCTTTGCTCCGTAAAAGCGGGATAGCTCTCCTACTGCCATTACAGGTGAGGCCCTGGATCCGGGAGTGATTGGCTTTCCCGTCACATCTTAATTCCTTCATTTTTCTTCCCCATGACACTGTGCTGTCCACTAGGAGCACTAGGAGTCCTGTTCTCCCATCCTTCCTTGTACTTCCAGCAAACAGCAGTGTGCTTGCACATCGCGGACTTAGAAATTGTCCCCTTCAAGAAGGAAAATCCTCAGGACGACTTGCTCCCAGGTATCATTGACATTCAAATTATCAGTCCCATCATAGAGCAAATCTTTGTGTACCGACCACGTAGCAGCGCGGGCCCACGAAAACTGGGGAGTGTATCTCCCCGCGGCAGGTAAAATGCAGCTTCTGCCTGAAGAGGCAGAGATGCTTCAAAATACATATCTCTCCCTGCCACAGCTGCACGAGGGCACGTCCCTTGCGGGCCGCCGCGCCAGCACAGGAACTGTTTGCCAGCGAGTGTCCTCGGGGTGACCTGTCTAGACATGCTTGGGGAAAAGCAATCGGACATGCTCCCCAACCCGAAGAAACCTCTGACGCTCAGGGCGCGTTACGCAGACCGGCCGCGCGGCGGGGGACGGGCGCAGCGGCGGGGCGCGGGGCTGGCGGCTAGGCGCCCGCGCAGGCTCCGACGGGCCGGGCCGGGCCACCCCGCGGCGGGGGCGGTCCTCCAGCCGGCAGGGGGCGCGCGCTCCCCGGGACCCTCGCCGCCCGCCCCGCCGCGCGCTCGCTTGCCGCCGGGCCGAACATGTGTTTCTGTTTTGTGTTGTAGCATTTGTTCTGGAAGCTCGTATTTACATTTTAAGTGTATCTGGTGAGTGGGCTGGAGCCCTCGTCTGGGCCCTGGGGAGAAAAAAAAAAAAAAAAAAGCCCTCCGGTTCGTCTCTTAGTTGCTCGTCATCCTTTTTCTCTCCGGTTTTTCATCACTCCAACCAGGTAGGGGCTGAAAATCAAAATCGACAACGATCAGTTCGCGGGGGTTTTGGGAAAGTCCCCCCCCCACCTTTTAATTTTTTTTGAAATGATAGAAGGTAAAAAAAAACGGAGAAAGGGGGTTGGGGGGACTGAATGAATAAAAAAGGGAAGGAAGGCGGATCCACGTGGTTTAATCGGAGACAGACAGAGATCCTATTGTTCAAAATCAATAATAAAAGCAGACGGAAGGGAAAGCGCAGGGACTCTGGGGGAAAGTAGAGGCGGAGCGGGGCGTTCTGCAGCGGGGCCGGAGAGCCCGGGCGGCCGGCACATTCCGGGAGGCGCTGGGAGAGTTAGGCACTATTAAAGTTTATTTTTCGTGTGTGTTGGAGCAGGTGTTTGGGGCTGGGGCCGGTTTTACTCAATCCCCTGCGAGTGAGCGGTGGCATCTTACCCCGGGAGACTCAGCTAATAGGAGTCCGAGGTCCGATGCTCCAGCTGGGTGGAATTGAGGGCTCGGACAGGGCTTGTGGGGTGGGGGGCGCAGAGAGCACCGCGTTTAATGGAGTGGGTTTGGGGAAGGGGCGCGAGACAAAAGCAGCAGGTGGGGCGACCGGAGGAGGAGGGGGGCTCTCCTTTACCGCCCCAGGTGCCAAGGGGGCTTTTTGAAAGTGTCCTGAAGCCTTCTGTCATGAAAATCTGGGTGACGGAGAGGGCCTTTTTCTTCCCCTTTACTTTTATTTTTTTGGGGGGGGACCAGGCTGCAACTGATGCGATGCAAGCAAACCTAACTTGGGGATGGGCCGGGGTTCTCCATTTTTTCCCCCCTTTTTCCCTACAGGGACTGCAGTCCGGGTTGGGGGAAGCCCTGGGCTCCTGTGCGGGATTCCCCGGAGAAGCGGAGCCGCGGGACCGGGAGGGCACGATTTCCTCCCGGCTCGCCCCCACTCCGCCCACCCCCGCGGCCGCCACTTTGGGGAGGGCAGGGGAGGAAGTGGAGGCCGGTGGCTCGGCGGCGCCCCCCTCCCCGCGCAGTTTATAACCCGTCCATTGTGCGCCGCTGCCCCGTGTCTCCTCCAGCGCGACCATGCCCAGGGAAGAAGGCGGCGGCGGCCTGGGAGGAGCCGAGCTCCGGCAACGGCACGGCCCGCGCCGGGCCCAGGAAGCGCGGCGGCCCCGCGGGCAGGAAGCGCGAGCGGCCCGAGCGCTGCAGTAGCAGCAGCGGCGGCGGCAGCAGCGGCGACGAGGACGGCCTGGAGCTCGACGGGGCTCCCGGCGCAGGCAAGCGGGCGGCGCGGCCGGCGGCGGCCAAGGCGGGCGGCGCGGCCGTGATCATCACCGAGCCGGAGCACACCAAGGAGCGCGTGGTGAGTGCGGGGCTCGGGGGTCGCGCGGTGGCGTGGGGGGGGGCAGGGACCGCGGCGCGTCACGGCGCGCGTCCGGGCCGGGGCGGGCGCAGGCCGCGGGCTGAATCATCACCGCCGCCGCCGCCGCACAACAAAAGGGCGCGGGGCGGGCTTGGGCCGGCGGGGGCGCGCGGGGTGCGGGCCGCGGCCTAGCCTACTCCGTAGTCGCCGTTGCCTCCCGCCCGCGCGGCCGTTGGCGGTTGGGGCGCGCGCCCGGGGCCCCCGCGGGGAGGGGCGGCCAGAGCCGGAGGCTCGAGGCCCGCGCGAGGGGGTCATGGCCCCGCCCCCGGCGCCGCGCGCCCCTCCCTCCCCCCCCCCGCCCCAGGAAGGGATACTTCGCACAAGTTGTGTCGGGCCGCCCGGGGGAAGAGCGTGCGCTCGGGGGTACTGCGCGCACGGCCACGGTGCCGCCAGACTGTCCGTCCGTCGGCCCGTCTGTCCGCCCGGGCGGCGGGGCGGGGCGGTGGGCCCCGCGGGGCACGGCGGCGGCCGCGGCGGCGCCGGGGCTTTGAGGTTCCCGCCGCCTCGGCTCGGGCGCCCCGGGGGGGGGCGGGGCCTGGCGGCCGCCGCGCAAGCTCCATCCGAGCCTGCGCTGTCTCGCTCCCCGCCGGGGAGGAGGGGAGGCGGGGCGGGCGGGCTGCGGGGCGCATGCTCCGCAGATCCCACTCCTTTCCCCCTCCTCCCCCGGAGGTCGGGAAGCCCCCGCCTCCCCACCCCCAGGTGCTGGGGCTTTGTTCGCTGCGTGTGGTCCGGGAGGGTGCGCTCGCGCGGGGTTGGGGGGGGGAAGGTGGTCCCGTGGCTCCTCTTCTCCCGCCGGGGTGGAAGCGTTTCTGTCTGCGGGTGCCGGCCGGCCGCTGTTTCTTTGCACCCTCCTGTCCACATGGGGGTCGTGACCACCGCCACCTGCCGCGAGACATCCTCCCCGGGTCTGGGGGGGGCGGGATGCGTGTGACCTGCAGGTCGGGGCTTGGGTCGTATTGGTGACCTGACACAGGATGCTTGCTTTCTCCCCCAAAGGCTGTGGCCGACTTCTCAGGACCAGCATGACTTCCCCCCACCCCATCACCACCTCGGGCAGTGACTAAGTGTCGTTTCTACATCCACTTTCTAGATGAGGAAACTGGGGCACAGAGTTGCTGGGCCTCCCCCTGAGATCACTTGGGGCTGGATTTTCCTGATGTCATCCCGGCCGCCGCAGGCTGGCAGAGTCTCACGTGAGACTCCAGTGTGGGCCCCGTGCCCTGGAGGGAGAGGATGGCAGCCCAGGGTGGAGGGGATCCCTGCAAGTGCGTTTCGGATGGAGTCCTTTCCGAGTCCACAGGATGAGGATGCGCAGACGCCTCTCCACTGCTTTCCCCAGGGAGTTTTGCAGGTTTTCCACTGCCAGCCCCAGTGTTCAGCGGCCTGTTAGAGCAGTGGTTCTGTTAAACGATTCTCACTCGGATCCGTGAGAATCGGGCAAGAGAGGAGGGTGGGAATAGTGTGGTCAGGGTCCTCTGTACCAGGACTTGTGCATGTGTGTTCCTGCCCACAGGAGACTACAGTCCCCAAGGCTACGTTCATGCAGGAGATGGCTCTCTGCCTTCCCAAACTGTAGGGGGTTTGCTCTTGGTTTTGGGCCAAACTCATCTTTGCTTAGGGCTTAGACTCCTGGCGCTGTGCTCAGGTAGTGCCTGGGCACTTATTTGCAGCATGGAAATCAAACCCAGGTCAGCCCCTGCATTGCAAGCACAAGTTACGTTTTTTTTTTTTTTCCCTTTATGGGTCACCCCGGGCAGCGGGCATGGGTTATTCCCTGGCTCTGCGCTCAGGAATTACTCCTGGTGGTGCTCAGGGGACCATATGGGATGCCGGAGATCAAACTCGGGTCAGCTGCATGCAAGGCAAATGCCCTACCTGCTGTGCTATTGCTCTGCCCCAGTTTTTGTTGCTTTTTTGTGGAGTTGGGTCCAGAGGTGGGACTGGGCCCACACTCTCCTAGGTAGGCACAGGCCCTGCTTGGTCTTTTCCCTATTCTCTCTCTGGCCCAGGCTCCACCTGGTCTGCTCTCCTGGGGTGTTCTGTGTTGGTCTGGAACGAGAAGCCCTCAGTGGAGGTAGAGCTGCAGATTATTGGGCTTGTGCGTGTGAGCCCAGTTTCATGGATGGCTAAGGGGCCATGTTTCATGAAGCATGCATTCTAGTCTCAAAGTGCTTTTCCAGGCATGCAGGTTTCTAGTGTTAAGGCCGTGTTACTACATGGGGGTCCGCTAAGTCTGAATCCCTGTGAACTGCTCTGCTCTGCACAGAGCCCACCCCTGGGCTGAGGGGAGAACATGGGAATGTCCACGGCTTTCGTGGCCGCCTCCTGTAGCAGAGGGCTGCTGAGAGTTCAAGGGTCCTGAGAAAAGTGTGTTCACTTTGAAAGGACCATCCGTGTACATGCAGCTGAAAGCCTGGAGTCTGTTGTACTTGGCCCACCGGAGAATTTGTTGTTGCAGGCATTTCTTTGAATGCCCCCCTCTCCTGCCTGTGGTCTGTTAAAAGCTTACCATGAACATGCTTGTGGCACATGGACAATGGCTCACAAACCGCTTTGGGCCAGAAACTCCTGGTTTCGTGCCTTGGCGCTGGAGAGGCAGCAGGTGAGATGGATCTGCTCGTCGGAATACGAAAACTCCTGGCCCCTGCCTTCCCTGCCACGTGTCAGTGTCGAGTGTCCCAGACAGACGCCCATCCAGTGACAGAAGAGCCTCCAGTCACTGGCGGTTGGATGGACTCCTCAGAGTCACCAACTGTTCAGCTCGGCAGCCTGGAAAGGGAGCCCTGCTGGAAGGCGCGCCCCAGCACCCGGCATTTCTTCTCCCCAGAAGGACCAGTCCCAGAACAGAGACAGGGCTGACACTGAAGGGGGCTTGGAGGTGTTTAAGTTTTGTGTCTTAGAAGGTGGAGGGTGGCATTAAGTGGCAGAAGTGGCACTGCTTGTGGGCAGCTGTTATTGCTCACGAGTCTGTCACTCCATGCTGCTTGCTTTCAGAGGGTGAGGGTCAGCCCTGGATGGACACTGGAGTAGACCCCAGGCCCAGAGGCTCTCCATTCGCTCTCCTTAGAGCCAGGAGGGTGGGGTTTGGTAGTACTCTGTAGCCGCTCTGTGGGGCCCTCGCCACAGACTTTGCTGGCTCCTGCCAAGGCTGGCGTCTCTCGGTCACAAAGGAAAGCCCGCTCCGTGCACGGCCATGGCAGTGAGTCCTGGCAGTGGGGCCAGGGCCTGCAGCCAGCATTGAGCTGTGCCGGGCAGCGTTGCATTGTGAGTGGGGATCTCCGTGCTGGGCGATTTCCCTGTCTAGACGGCCAGTGCTGCACTTGGCACTTGGTGCTGGGCGCCCTCCTTATGCAGGGGCATGGGTACGGAGGAGGCCTTTGGGTGCAGTTGCCCTTTTTCCAGGGCTCTTCCTGTACTGCCTCTCCAGCCCTGTGGAGCAAGCCCAGGGTTCCTCCTGGGTGGGAGCTGTCGGAGCCTCGCCACTTGAACAAAGGAGGGGAGATAACCATCTGGGGGAAACTAGGCTCCCGTTCAAGTAACCCGAGGCCGCGGGGGCTGCGGCGGCGGTTGGCACTGCCCTCTGCTTCAGGTCCTGCTCTCAATAATTTAGGTGCAGCCGAGCGAGCCCTTTTCCCTCCCAAGCTGTCTTCGCTTCACCGGCTGACGGTGTGACATGTTTAGAAGTGGCTGAGCAGGCGAGCAGGATGGAACCTGTCACCCTGGCGGCGGGTTTGGGTCATGCAAAGGTCCCAAAAGACTGGAATTGTCAGATGTGCTCATTTTAACGCAGGTGCTTTGTGGCAAAGCTCCTGCTAGGTTGGAGGTTCCCGGCAGGCCTTTTCTCAACTCCACCTTTCAAAAAGTCTGAACCCACAGAACTCCCCTCTGCACTGGATGCCCTCCCTGGGGTGGCGGTGGCAGAGGAGGGAACCAGAAGAGGAGCGACTGGCTGCGTGGAGGCGGGGCACTGGCTCCCTTAGCACCCTGCCAGATTCCCCTCAGGGCCCCCCAATACATTTGGGCATTTCTGAAACCAAGCAGAGTGACCCTCCTGACAAGTGTTGTCTTTCTTTCTTTCTTTTTTTTTTTTTTTTTTGCTCTTTTGTGTCACACCAGGCAATGCTCAGGGGTTACTCCTGGCTCTGCACTCAGGAATTACTCCTGGCAGTGCTTGGGGAACCATATGGGATACTGGGGATCAAACCTGGGTCAGCTGCGTGCAAGGCAAACGCCCTACCCGCTATACTATATCGCTCTGCTCCAATTGTTGTGTTGCGAGGAGAATTGTAGGGCCGTGCTGGGACCCCCGCCTCTTTCTCTAGTCAGACGACCCTTCTCTCCATTACTTTACTCCCCGTGCCCTGTCCCGGTCTTTTTTTTTTGTTTGTTTGTTTTTTTGCTTTTTGGGTCACACCCGGCGATGCTCAGGGGGTTACTCCTGGCTCTACACTCAGGAATTACTCCTGGCGGTGCTCGGGGACCATATGGGATGCCGGGAATCGAACCCAGGCCAGCACAGGCCGGCCCGCGTGCAAGGCAAACGCCCTACCCGCTGGGCTATCGGCCCGGCCCGTCCCGGTCTTTTGGTCAGTAGTAGGATGAGCCCCTTAGGAATGTGGAGCCTATCTGCCCTTCAGGTGGCGGGAAGGGAAGTTGGCAGTGGGCAGCATGCTGGGGAGATGGTGAAGCCAGTTGGTGGCACCGTGTGGGTGGCTGGGGGGTAGATGGAGACCACATGTGGGTGCCAGCTGCCTCCCCAGGGTAGCCCACATTGCCCAGCAGGCTTCTTGCTTACCTGTATGAGGCGTGCAGAGTGTGGGGAGGGGCAGCAATGGCCCGTTTCTTTTTTTTTTTCTCTTAGTGTCACACCCAGTGACGCTCAGGGGTTACTTCTGGCTTTTTGCTGAGGGACCATATGGGATGCCGGGGATCGTACCCACGTCGGCCGCATGCAAGGGAAATGCCCTACCTGCTGTGCTATCACTCCAGTCCCCGGTCCTGTTTCTTAGCTTGGCAAAAACTGTTTAAAGAGAAATTGGAGACTACAGCTGAGCCTGGGCATAACTGCTGAGCTGCTGTGGCAGGTTTGTGAGTCTGCACAGGGCTGTGGGTCGTGGTCGTTCCCACCCAGCAAGTGTCTGCCGTGCCAGCTTCTGGGGGGCCTCCGGGATGAACATTTGAGCTGTCTGAGACGGAGTTGAGAAGCAGGAGCCAAAGTGCAAGCTAATGTCTCTCCCCTCTCTCCCTCTGTCTCTGTAGAAACTCGAAGGGTCTAAGTGCAAAGGGCAGCTTTTGATTTTTGGGGCAACCAACTGGGACTTGATTGGTCGAAAAGAAGTGCCTAAACAACAAGGTATGAACAACTTTCTGAAAATACAAGAAGCTACTATTCATTGAGCACTTCCTGTGTTCTTGGTGTGTAGGGTATCTTGGAACTCATTTGCCAGGTGGGTATTTGCCATAGCAACAACTGGTCAGAGGCTTAGTGACGTGCCTGAGGCCATACAGCCTCTGGAGTAGTGGAGCTGGATTCAAATCCTGTTCTCATTGGGAAATTCTCACCACATAATTCTGCCTTTAGAGACCCCTTTAGGTTTAAACACATGTATAATTAGGTACCCGAAATAAACATCGGTGCCATTTTTTTTATCTTCCTCATTTATTTTCTTTTTTTCTTCTTCTTTTTTTTTTTTTTCCTTTTTGGGTCACACCTGGCAATGCTCAGGGGTTTCTCCTGGCTCTGCACTCAGGAGTTACTCCTGGTGGTGCTCGGGGACCATATGGGATGCCGGGGATCGAACCCAGGCCGGCATGAGCCGGCCACGTGCAAGGCAAACACCCTACCCGCTGGACTATCGCTCCGGCCCCATTCCTCATTTATTTTCATTAAAATGTGGCTGGTCCTTGGCACCAGAAAGATGGCTCAAAGGACTGGTGTGTGCTCTGCCCGCTGCTCAGGTGCCCTGACTGCACCACCAAGCCCAAGAAGCCTCCGTCACTACCGCGTTTACCCAGCAGCATATTTGCCCTGCTTTCAAAATGAAGCTGGCCATCAGGATGTCCCACACACCTGTACGAGTCAGACATCGAGCTGCTGGCTGTTGAGAGCCTGCGCTTCCTTGCAAGCTGCCGCGGAGTTTCAGGAGCTGGTGTGACAGACAGCACAAAACAGGCGCTGGGGAGCAGAGGGCCGAAGAAGTGACTTGGAGTTCCCAGATGCTTTCGGAAAATCGCTATCTATATCCTCAGGGGAGCACTAGCCCATCCCAGGGAGAGAGGCTGGCCCTGCGCCACAGTTTATGGCTTCTTGATTTCACTTGGAGAGATCCCAAAGTACTTTCCAGCATTGCTCAGAGAACAAATATTTGCACGCTGACACTCCCTGGTGCCTCTAGACAAGCCTGGGAGATGCGCTCGCCCAGTAGCTGCAGCATCCGTCTATGCGGGGCTGGCGAGTTGGAGTGGAGGATGCCCAGGCTGCGAGGCATGGGGCGGCTCTCCAGAGTGACCACGTCAGCTACTGCCTGGCCCAGACCCAGTCTGTAGCTTTTCACAAACTCTTGAAAGAGTTGGATGTATTTTGCACTGATTGGGGTCCTCTTGCAGTTTTTACCTTCGCCTGTTTCCACCTTTGCTTCCCTGTTTTGTCTTCCTCCAAATAGAGGTTTGTCTATCTCAGTTTTTTTTTTTTAATTTAAAATTTTTTTTTAATTTTTTGCTTTTTGGGTCACACCCGACAATGCTCAGGGGTTTCTCCTGGCTTTGCACTCAGGAATTACTCCTGGCGGTGCTCGGGGGGACCATATGGGATGCCGGGGATCGAACCCGGGCCGGCATGGGCCGGCGCGTGCAAGGCAAACGCCCTACCCACTGGGCTATCGCTCTGGCCCCTCTATCTCAGTTTTGAACTGTGAAAGTAGTGGAAAGCATCCTCTGTCCCTCTGTGACCTGCAGGCAAGTAGCCATAAAAAGGGTTTGTTTGCCCTCAGATGCCAAACTGTGGGGGCAGGACAGTTTCCCCTCACACATTTCTCTGCTCATCTTGAAGTGGGCCTGCCCTCCCTTGGAGCCTGGAGAAGCCCTGCTGCCCATCTTGAAAGGTCCTTTCAGTGGGCAGCAGGATTCTTATCGTGTACAAGATTACCAATTCCTGCTTTCGTCTGATGAGGACCAGTTCTGGGGGTTCGTGCCGGCTTTGGCTGAGAAGCCCAGGTAGCCGCCGGCCTTCACCCTGGCCTGGCCCACTCTCAGGGTTCTGTAGGAGGCCAGCAGATGTCCTCTCTGCTCTGCTCTCTAGGCCTTATGGTTGGGTTCCTGAGCCTGGACCACCGGGAGCGGGGTCCATAAGCCCATACACATCAGTTCCTCTGCTGCTCTCCATTCTGTCTCTGTGCTAAACCCAGGAAAGAGGTTTGCTTTTGAAATGCTCCCTCTCCCAGAGATTTGTTGCTTTTTCTAACACCTTTTAGTAGTGAGGCCTCTGTTCAGGTGAGAAGCTTCGGTGTTGGCCTGTGACACTGTTGACGTGTACTCTCGGGTGCTTAATGAGGCAGGGTTTCCCTCTCTGCCTGACCTGCCAGCCCCTTTGTCACTAAAGGCTAGAGGGCTGTGTGGTGCCCTCTTCTGGTGGATGCTGGCAATACGGGAATCTGTGGATTCGCTCTATAGGTGGGTTTCCAATGGAGCCAGGTAACTGAGAAAGCCTTTTAATCATTTCCTGCATCTGGATCAATATGATGCAGCCAGTTTCACATTTTATGTTTCACAATCATAATCACAGATCCAGAAGCACCCATGTTCTGTTTCATAATCACCACAGACCCAGAAACACCCATATTCTGTCCTTTAGCGCCCCACACTTAATATATAAAGCGGAAAAAGAAGTAGAGTCGTGCCCTCCCTGCTGGTGGGCTGAAATGGGGGTTTTTCAAGAATGCTGTTTGTTCCCTCTGCTCTGTGCTGAGTGCTAAGTGCTGGGCAGCTGGGAGCCCCTGGGTAAAAGACATAGATCTGGGTGGCTGTGTAGAGTGCAGGGCAGGGCGGTGATAGGTCCTAGGGAATAAATGGTCAGGCCTGGGAGCTAAAATACAGACAAGGGAAAAGGTGTGGGCCAAAGGCCAGCTACTGAGCTGGCCAGCACCCTGGAAGCTCTGGTTTATGGAGGCGAGATCTGGGAGAGGAATGGAGGACAGGACCCTTGTCAGCTCTGCAGGGGAGGCCAGGAAGGTGGTCAGAGGGGGACGAGGAGGCAGTGCCGGTGGGTCTGGGGTCTGCTGGTCAGGGCCAGGCCCAAGACAGCAGCACTGCTGGGTGCCCAGCCAGCTCCGGCTCCTCGGGGCACCTGACCGCTGGTGAGAGTTTTAGGGTTGCTCTCCAGCCCAGCCTGTCTTTGATTCTTGTGTTCTGGTTCTCTTGCAGCTGCTTACCGCAATCTCGGTCAGAATTTGTGGGGACCCCACAGGTATGGGTGCTTGTCGGGAGTCCGGTGCGGACGGTGGCATCGGGTTCCTGTGCTGCCCACAGCCTCCTCATCACCACGGAAGGGAAGCTGTGGAGCTGGGGTAAATCGCACCCTGGAGTGGACGTTGCCACAATGGGGCCTGCGAGCTGCTTTTGTCTCCTCAGCCTGTCCACACCCGGTCGCCTGTGCACCCACTCCCCCAGCAGCCGGCACAGCCCTGCCTCCACTTGTAGCTGGGGCTGGTGCTGGAGGAGAAGCCACCTCCCTCCCCTGCTTCCCTGCTGTGCCACACAGTATGGCTGTGGCAGTTTCCCTGCCGTCCTCTTTTGGCTTTTGGGCCATACGAGATAGTATTCAGGGCTTACTCCTGGCTGTGCTCGGAGATCACTCCTGGTGGGACTTGGGGAACCGTGAGGGTTGCCAGGTTTTGAACTGGGTTTGACTACTTACAAGGCCAGTGCCTCTGCCTTTTCCTGTCTAGGGGTTGTCCATTTCCGCCAGAGCTGACCCTGGCTCTCCCTGAGCTAATTTCTTTTTAACCCCTTCTGCCAAGTCACTCGCTGTAGACCAGGGGAGCTGCCACCGGGCTCCTGCCCTGCGCAGGGCTCTCCCATGTGCGCCTGTCCTTTCCAGGACTCTGACCCAAGCTTTCGCTCAGGCAGTTTCTCCCTGAGCCCTTCTGGAGGGCTCCTGGACACCCCCAGCTGGGCAGAAATGCCTTTATTTATCTATTTATTTCTGTCTTGGCTCCCTTGTGGGCCAGATGAGAGCATTTTCACTTCTCTTGGAACCATTTTTTACCTTTTCATGAGCTGTAGCGGAGTCCAGATTGTCTCCCTGCACTCTGCTAATTCTGTGATCTGGTTGAAGAAAGCCAACAACTGTCTGGCCCGTTTGTGCTGTAGAGTGGGAGCCGCATAGTCAAGGCCGGGCCTTTCAGCCCCCACCGCACAGTGCTGAGTGCACTCTGCAGCAAGCTTCAGAAGTGACCCGCGTTCTTCTGGATGGCTGCTCTGGCCTAGCTCGCTCGTGAAGGCTCTGCCGCTAGCTGGGCCCGGTGTGGGAGACGGGGTCCCAGGTGCACAGTGACCCCATCTCTGGTGGCCTCAGGACCATGAGCATCCTTCCCGGTGGCCCACTGTTGACTTGCCCCTTGCCGCCACACACCAGGCCTGCAGGTCTAGTTCTGATGGCTCTGCTTGGTCCCTTTCTCCTGATAAAGGTGAAAAGCTTGTCACCGGGGCAGTGTAGGACTCTTAACGTTTCAAACTACCCTGACAGTGTGGCCCTGTGAAACTCTCCTGACCTGGACTCCCAAATGTTCCAAGTATGGCTCATGGCCTCTGAGTTAGTTAGTTAGTTTTCTTTCTTTCCTTCTTTCCTTGTTTCCTTCCTTCCTTCCTTCTTCTTCTTTTTTTTTTTTTTTTTTTCTTTTTGGGTCATACCTGGCAATGCTCAGGGGTTAGTTACTCTGGCTCTGCACTCAGGAATTACTCCTGGCAGTACTCAGGGGACCATTTGGGGTGCCGGAGATCGAGACCTGGGTCGGCCGCATGCAAGACAAACATCCTACCTGCTGGTCTATCACTCCAACCCTGGCCTCTAAAAGCCAGGAAAGATGGTGTATGTACATCCTCTTGGCCCACCAGCTCTACTTGCTTTGGGGCCTGACATGGTAACAGGGCACCCCAGGTGCCTGGGCTGGTATCCCAGCATGTGTCCTTGGCCTGGTGCTCAGGACCCCGGGAGGTGGAGTCAGCACTACCCTGTGAGCGTCCTTTATATAGGGCAGAGAAAAGGCAGCGATGACAGGAGCCACCTGGTCCTGGTAGACGCCCAGAGCACTGAGGTAATTAAGCTCATATAAAGCTGGTGTCGAAAATGGTTCCCGTCTTAAAATACACCCGGTAGTGAGAGGGGCTGCTGTCTGGCAGGTGCTCTGAAGTGAGAGCGATGGCCTCCGAGTGCCTGCTGGTGTGTGGCCGACCTCCTGTTCTTCTGGTAGCAGAGGCTCGTAGTTGCCCGGCCACAGCCTAAAAGTGCAGGCGGCTGCCTGGGGAGGTGTCTCTGGGGACATGGTACTCGGTTCTCTTCTGAATCTGGATTCATGTCCATTTCTGTCCATGCTCCTGTCCAGCTGCCCTGGCCTCCTCGCCGCTTCCCACATTTTCTTTTTGCTCTTCACCTGCAGGTCGCAATGAGAAGGGGCAGCTGGGCCATGGGGACACCAAGAGAGTTGAAGCCCCCAAACTCATTGAGGGTCTCAGCCACGAGGTGATTGTGTCTGCAGCATGTGGGCGGAACCACACTCTGGCATTGACAGGTAAGGAGCCCACTGTCCAGCTTCTGAGCTAGACAAGGCGGGTCTTGGGGTGTCCCCTGCAGAATGTGACTCAGGCAACCATGGCCCTCTGAGCTCAAGCTCAGCCCCTCTTGCACTTGCATCTGCTCTGCCACGGGGTCTCGTCCCTTGCCAAGGCGGATGTCATCTTAGTAGTGCTCAGGAATTAAGCGGTGATGTGCTCCAGCCGTTTGAGCTGTCTCCCATCTGCCTCTGGTGGGAGCCGAGTCACCTTGGCCTGTCATGAAGGGATTTGCTCCCAGGGTTCCACTGCCGTGTCTTTGGTCAGGGCCGTGTCATGCATTTTACTTGGCAGAGAAACTGGGTCATTATTTCTGGTAGTGGATCACAGATCTGCTCAGGGCGAGCATGACACCCCCTCGTTATAACATCACACTTTTTCTTTCAGAAGCGGGGTCCGTGTTTGCATTTGGAGAGAACAAGATGGGGCAGCTGGGCCTGGGCAACCAGACCGATGCTGTTCCCAGCCCCGCACAGGTACCAGTTCTCCTTTCCTCTTTGCTTCTGTGCTGGATTCCTTCATTGTCTGAGTTCATTGGATCCTTGTAAAAACAGGGCTGAGATGCTTTGAGTGGAGCTAGTTAATACCTGCTAACAATCAGCATGCTGAAAATAATTTTTTCTTTGGACAGAATAATTTCTTACAGAGGCCGCGTTTTAAACTTGGACTGGTCTGAAGTAGGAAATACTGTGGGTGTAAGGATGTGTTGATCTGCAAATCCTGAATGTTGGTTTGTGGAGTTTCCTGCTAGGTTCTGGGACAAAGCAAGAATAGTCCTAAGTCAGGGTCATTCTCACATCCTAATGATTTAAGATGACCTGGAGGGTGGTGGGGTTGTCTCTAAAAGTGAACTGCAAGTACTAGGCTGATTGGGATCTGAGTCATTTAGGTGACCAAGGGAGGGCCGTGGATTTCAGCGGCCATACTTCAAACTTCTAGTGTGTGAAATGATTTGAAGCGCCGCATTTTGTCAGCCCTGTGCTCTCTCTGTAAGGAATATTTGTTTCAGGGTGATGGTTTCCTGTGCTCATGCGTCCTCCCGGCCCGTCACTGACGGCTGCTGGACTGCTCTGCCTCCCTGTCGCTCTTCTCTTAGCTCTGTTGTCCTTGCACAATGGCTCATCTCTGAGAGATGAGAGCTGCTTCCAGCTCCCGATTTAATTACTCAGGGCCTTTGCTGCCGAGCTCTAACTTCCCAGTTTTGAAGCACTTTATTTCTCGCTCACACCTTCAATTAAGACCAATTAGTTAAGCATCTCAACAGTAGTAAAGAGAATGTAAAGTACTTCTCATTCTCCCGCTTGGCAAGAATGCGTGCGGAAGCTTTTACTCTGAAGCTGGGGCTGACGTCAGCACTGGTGATCGCGGGAGATCTGGGCACAAGTGCTGGAGGCTTCTACTTCCTGCCCTTCTGCCCCTCCCGGCCAGTTGGTTGTGGCTGTGATCTCTGGCTGTCGGGAGGTGGAGTGTTGGGCAGTGACGGGGCTTTGACCTGTCTGCGCTCAGCCCCTTTTGGGGTTGTGGGCGGTGTCGTGAGGTGTGTGTTCATGCAGGGTCTTGGAATGACCGAGTCCGAGTTTCTCCCGCTACCCACTGCTGGTTTCACACACCGGCCGGCAGAGAGCTAGAGACTTGGGAAACAAAGGTCTTCTGTCTTTCCTTTACAGATCATGTACAACGGCCAGCCAATTACCAAAGTGGCCTGTGGCGCTGAATTCAGTATGATAATGGACTGCAAAGGAAACCTCTACTCCTTTGGGTGCCCTGAATATGGACAGCTGGGTATGGAAGTCTTTCTGGAAGCTTGCTGTAATCTTAACTGTATATTTAGCACCAGAAGTCCATGTTGAGGGCTGCACACACGTCAGAAATGTGGGTCATTGATCGGATAATAGCTTTGATCCATTACGTGGCTCTTGGGTGGGCGGACTGGGCTGAGGACTAGCCTTCATGGAGGGCAGGGCTCCATTCTGATGAGGCTTCTTTTTTCCTGGTGTGGCACCCTTCATATTAAAGGGTTCAGGACTGGAGAGAAATAGACCACCTCCCTCCTGCAGTGACGGGGGTTGGTCTTCGTGGGAAGTAGCAGCGGTTTGTTGTGAATATCCTGGCCTGGGCCACTGGGGCCCGGCATGAGGTATCCCTAAGTGTAGGAGCAGGGGCGCCCCTGGTTTGCATCCCTGGAACTTGCTTCCTGAGAGCTCATGGAGATCATCGGCAAACCTGGGGAGCAGTTCTCAGTCACCAGCAGCAGGGAAACTAGCTCGGCCCTGGTTGATGTCGTCTCTCTGTTTTTTCTTTCATTTCTTTTCTTTCTATTTGGGTCACACCTGGCAATGCTCAGCAGGGGTTACTTGGTCCTGCACTCAGGAATTATTCCTGGCCGTGCTCAGGGTACCATATAGGATGCTGGGGATCGAACTCGGGTCAACTGCATGTAAGGCAAACACCTTTCCCACTATACTATCACTCCAGCCCTCCATTTTCTTTTCTTTCCTGACATCAAAGTGATTTTCTTTCCCCGGAACCTTCACAGCCCGCAGTCCCTCTCAGAGTAGGAGGTGAGGAGTGGGTGCCCCCTGCTGGCTCCTCAGCCACACACCACTCCGGATGCGGCAGCCCCGCATCTGGGCGTCTTATTCTTCATCATTAGGAGCAGGCAGATGGTGGCTGTATAAATAGGAACCAGGGGCGTCTCACTGGCCTCAGACTGGAGGGAACAGTGACTCTAGGAAACTAAATATACCTCCAGTCAGAAGTGAATAAGGAAGAACAGCCCCTTACGTACATTCACTGCGTGTTGCCAGGGAGTTGCTGGAGACTGTTGGAGAAACCGTTTCCATGGCCACAGTTGCCGGCTCTGTCCCCACCTCGGGGCCAAACAGCGGAAGTGCGTGTGTGGTCTACTTCCGGAAACGTGTAGTTTCTCTGCTGTCTCCGGTTGCCTCAGACCTGCAAACCAGCAGTTTGTGACGGCACATTTTCCTTCAGGGAAAAGGTAAATGTTCTAGGTGCTGATAATAGTAATAATTAGAGCCCTGAGTGTTACTGCATAGACTAATAGTGACAGTCGTAATGATTAGCACTGAGAGTCCATGCAGAGCACATGTCATCTACTCGAAATCTCATTTGCTTACTTGATAGGCCTTTGAAGGAACAGTGAGAAGCCTTGATTTTGCTCTATTGAAGCGGTTATTCTTAACTTGCCAGTCGCTGTAACACTTGACCTCAGGGACCGGGTTTCTCGTTCGGCTTAAGTGCATGCTTTGCATGCTGCAGCCCTGACCAGTTCCTGACAGCGTCATCACAGAGTACCACTGAGTATGACCCCAAAGCTTCCATGCAGGAGTAGCCCTGGAGTGGCTCTTGGTGTGGCCCAAAAACCAACACAGTGAAATTAAAACTTTATAAGTGACATTGTCCAAATCCAGAGAGCCCCTGATGAGCTTTGGAGCAGAAATGGGACCTTGGGGGAGGCGTCTCTGAGCGCAGCTGCCTCGCTCTTCCTCATGGTGCATTTGCTGGATCTGGCCTGAGACGAGCAGTTGCCAGTGAACTCTTGAATGGTGTTGGCTCACTACTAACTCAGCTTCTGGAGTATTGAATTTTTCAGGCTGCCCCATTCTCGGCCTACTGAGCTGTTTCTTAGCCTGTGATGCTCCCCACACGCCACATTAACCGGCAAACGGTTCCTTTGAGCCAGTAATTTACTTGATCTGTGACCCAGAGTGAGAAATAAATTCTCTGAACAGAGATGCTCAAGATGAATTTTCACAGAATGTTCCTTTTTATTAGCATGCCATTGCTGTCTATTTTTTGGTGAGGCTCAAGGGCTGCTTCTGGCGCTGCCAGGTCAGATCTGAGGTAGGGGAGCACTGCTGCGGCCATGGGTCCTGGAATGGCTGAGGCTCTGGGCCCGCAGTGACTGACCATGGCTCTAAGCCAAGACCTCCACTGACTGCTGGCTCCCTGGTCACTGCAGGACACAACTCAGATGGGAAGTTCATTGCTCGAGCACAGAGGATCGAGTACGACTGCGAGCTGGTGCCTCGGCGCGTGGCCATCTTCATTGAGAAGACCAAGGACGGACAGATCCTGCCAGTTCCAAATGTGGTTATGCGAGACGTGGCTTGTGGTGCCAACCACACGGTAAGCTCGAGCCTCACTTTAGTGGAGAAGGGGCCATGCCAGAGCTCAACACTTGGCTCTGCCGAGACCTGGGCTCGGGGCTGAGACTCTCTGCTCTCAGGGTACCGGTCAGCCTGCTGCGGGGCCTGCCTCATCTTGATAGCACCCTCCAGGTTGTCCACAGCGGTCGCCGGGCAGACAGGCAGCCTGGACTGGGCTCACGATAAGTAGCTTATTGCTTTTGCCTTTTGCTTCACAGAACACCCTGGGCATCTTTCCAGGTTGATAAACAATATCCCATACCAAGGACGTTGAGTAATTTTTAATCATTTTGGTGGTTTCCTTAAAGGTCACTTTACATAAATAGCAACAGTGTTTTGGTATGTATGTCTTTACCCTTGGTTGCCGTCTTGGAGGGACTGTCATGGTCTGTTACAGTTGGTTTTCTTCTAGTGTGTTCTGCTGTGTGGTGTCCTGCCCAGCCCTCCCCAAGTCCTCTCCCCTGACGGGTGGGCTCATCATGGCTGTCGTGGGCCGGGTCGCTTCCTTCTGGGGTCCCTGTGTAGTATGGGCAGGGCTCACGGGGACTCTCAGAACACTTTGCTATTGAGTTGTGTGACTCCATCAGATGAAATGTGGAGACTAAGTTAGATTTCTCCAACGTCCTGGGGAGAACCTAAGTCAGATTTCACTTGGTGGAGCTGTTTATAGCCCCCTTGCCAGGTGACCGGATGTAGAGGTTGTTTCCTGTGTACCCGGGGGAGGGAGGCCTGGGGTCTTAGGAAAACCCAGGGCAGGTGGATCAGTGCTCGGCCTTTCCCGGTGCAGTCTTGTTCTGGGAAGCGCAGTGCCTGCCTCATTCTTCTAAGATAAGACTTGTTTGTGCTGATTTTTTTGTTTTCTTTTTTTTTTTTTTTTTTTTTTTTTTTTTTTTTTTTTTTTTTTTTTTTTTTTTTTTTTTCTCTTTTTTTTTTAATGCTGAATTTGTTCCCAGGCTAGTGTTAGTGACTGTCTTTATTTTCATCTGGGTTATCTTTTGCTTCGGGATTTGGGACACCTGAGTTCTGGGTGGCCCCTGGGTCTTGGTTGACCTCTGTGTTGCTTGTTCACCAGAACGCCTCCCTCTTCACCTGAGAACGCTGGCATCTGTGCTGTGGGGTGTCGGCCCTGTGGCTGCCACTGGCCCCATGCCAGCACCACTGTTCGGCCTGGGTCTGCCACCTCCTCCCCACTCCCCCAGCATGAGCTGGTGGTCTGTTTCTAGGGGTTTTTGTACAGGCAGCTTGGGCAGTTTCATTTGTATGGTGTTTTTTTTTTTTTTTTGCTTTTTTTTGGTCACACCCAGTGATACTCAGGAGTTACTCCTGGCTCTGCGCTCAGGAATCACTCCTGGCGCTGTGTTGGGACCATATGGGATTCGGGGATCGAACCTGGGCCAGTCACATGCAAGGCAAAGCGCCCTACCCGCTGGACTTTTGCTCTGACTCCTCATTTTTTAAGGGTTGTTTTTTTTTTTTTTTTTTTTTTGGCTTTTTGGGTCACACCCGGCAATGCTCAGGGGTTTATCCTGGCTCTACACTCAGGAATTACTCCTGGCGGTGCTTGGGACCATATAGGATGCCAGGGATTGAACGGGGCGCATGGGCCAGCCACATGCAATGCAAACGCCTACCGGCTGGGCTATCGTTCTGGCCCCCTAAAGAACCTTTTTTAATTGGGGTACTGGGATTTACAATACTGTTAACCACTTTCCATGCACATATGATTCTATTATTCCCTTCACCACCAGAGGGCCCCCCCAGTGTCCCTCCGGTCAACCCTCTCAAAAGCTCAGCTCTATAGATAAAAGCTTCCCGGCCAGTGATAGTACAGCAAGTAGGGCATTTGCCTTGCATTCTGCCAACCCAGGTTCCACCCCCGACATCCCATATGGCGCCCTTAGCACAACCAGTCTGTTTGACCCAAAAAGCCCAAGCTTCTGTTTGATAGCTTTGACCATTTGTGTGCCCTTACTTTGCTGCATTTTTATTCCACATATGGGGGAAATTCCCCCTGCCCCCCACCAACCCATTGTGGAGGTAGGGACACGTACACACATAGATTAGTAGAGCTATAAGCCCTGGAAAATTCCACAAAATTGAAAATAAATGATCAGTTGATAAAGTAAATGCTTTTCAAGAGCTTTTTTTTTTTTTTTTTTTTTAAGATATGCTTAAAGATTATTATGGGTAGGGGGCCGGAGCAATAGCCCAGCAGGTAGGGCATTTGCCTTGCATGCAGCCGACCTGGGTTTATCCCCCGGCATCCCATATGGTCCCCGAGCTCTGCCAGGAGTAATTCCTGACTGAGTGCAGAGCCAGGAGAAACCCTGAGCATCGCCGGTGTGGCCCAAAAAAGGAAAAAAAAAAGATTATGGGTAATTTTGTGCCGATGTATTAAAATTTATCAAAGTAGTGAAATCCTACAAATTGACATTGAGAAATTTGAATAGGCCTATAAAAGTGTTTGATCCCAAGAAAGAGAATGTTGGGTTTATACTAGAAATAATAATCCTGCTTAAGTGTGTGCATTAATAAGTAATGGGTTGTAATAAAAACTCTGGGTATAAAAAAACTCATGAGGGCCCGGAGGATAGCCCAGTGGGTAGGGTGTTTGCCTTACCGTGGCCGGCCCGGTCGATCCCGGCATCCCATATGGTCCCCCAAGCATCACCAGGAGTAATCCTGGAGTGCAAAGCCAGGAGTAACCCCTGAGCATCGCTGGGTGTGACCCAAAAGCAAAAAAAAAAAAAAAAAAAAAAAAATTAAAAACTCATGAAAAACATAAGTGAATTTGTTGTTGAAAATGTATAAAATTCCTTTGTAAGCTAGGAGTGAACATAACTAGCTAAATCTAGCAGAGGACAATTGTAAGGGCCAAGTGCTAGATTAGGGGTCTCTGCCTGTGCAGAAACCTGGTTGGCTCAGAGTCTGCTTTTTTTTAAATTTTTTATTTTTTATTTATTTATTTTTATTTTTATTTATTTTTTTATTGTTTGCTTTTTTTCCCTTTTTTTTGCTTTTTTGGGTCATACCTGGCAATGCTTAGGGATTATTCCTGGTTCTGCACTCAGGAATTACTTCCTGGCGGTGCTTCGGGGTACCATATGGGATGCTGGGATTTGAACCTGGGTCTGCTACATGCAAGGCAAACGCCCTACCCACTGGACTATCTCTCTGGCCCCACCAGCCCCTTTAAATTTTTTTTTTCTACTAAAATAAATCTTGATTTTTATGATTACACCCAGCAGTGCTCAGGGGACCATATGGGATGCCAGGGATCAAACGCGGGTGGGCTGCGGTCAAGGCACACGCCCTGCCTGCTGTCCTGTCGCTCTGGCCGCCATATGGAATGAGCACCTTATGTGCCTGTTGTGCTGTCTCTGCAACCCTGAATAGCGCCATACTGAGTGTCTCATACATGTAACAGACAACTGCATGTTCAAGTTGGGTGGTTATTTTTTCTGTTTGTTTTGTTTTTCTCCTTCGGTAACACCCGGTGATGCTCAGGGGTTACTCCTGGTTCTGCACTCAGGAATTACCTCCTGGCATTGCTCATTGCTCAGGGGACCTTATGGGATGCCGGGGATCAAACCTGGTACGGCCGCATGCAAGACGAATGCCCTACCGGCTGTGTTACCGCTCCGGCCCCTTGTGTTTTGTTCTGTTTTCCCCAACACCTGTTTCTGTGCTCATTGATGACTTCTGGCATTGCTTGGGACCAGACGGGTTGCTGGGGATTGAACTCAGATAGGCTTGCTTTGAGCAAGGCAAGCATCCTACCTGCTATGCTATCACTATGCTTCCTGCCTTCTTTTTTTCCTTTCTTAAAGAATTTGGGGGTGGAGGGGTGGAGAGAGGGTTTGGGCCAGCTTGGCAGTGCTCAGGGCTGGCTTCTGGCTGTGCACTCAAGGATCATTCTGGGGCTTGGGAGGCTGTATGTGGTGCCAGGGATCCAGCCTGGTTTGGCTTTAACCCTAGTGCTGTCTCCAGCCCCTGGCAGGTTTTTCTTTGTGTGGAGTTGGCTGGGTCATGTGTACTATGCTCACTCTTGCTGCTCCTGGGAAGAGCAGTCCTTGTTCTGACAAGGGGAAGGGTTGGGGCTGTCGGAAATAGAGGAGATTCCTGTGCCCGGTCCTGCTCCCTCTGGAGCTGGTGCCATCAGCATGGGCGTTGTTCCCTGGAGCCCAGAACATGAGCGGCGATGGCCACTTGGGGGTCTTTGGGGTGCAGGCCTGTCCCCATGTCTGTCTCCCTGTACCCCGTCCCCATGTATATCATGTATATCTCCCTGTAATCCTTTGCTTGTGTTTCCCTGCAGCTTGTTCCTAGACTCCCAGAAGCGCGTCTTCTCCTGGGGTTTTGGGTGGCTATGGCCGCCTGGGTCATGCTGAGCAAAGGGACGAGATGGTCCCCCGCCTGGTGAAGCTCTTCGACTTCCCGGGCGCGGGCGTCCCAGATCTATGCCGGCTACACCTGCTCATTTGCCGTCAGTGAAGTAGGTCAGTGACTCCCCGCGCGCCAGGAAAGTGTGTGGAGTGTGCGGGGTTGGTTCTCTTGCTGGCAGGCAGCCCAGTGCTCTCCGGGATCCTGCCTCTGCCCTGGCTGTTTCTGCTCAGTGTCCTGTACCACTCCCGTCCTGCAACGCCAATGTGTTCCTCATTCTCTAGGGGGCCTGTTTTTCTGGGGGCCACCAACACGTCCCGTGAATCTACTATGTACCCGAAGGCTGTGCAGGACCTGTGTGGCTGGAGAACCGAGCCTGGCTTGCGGGTACGTGACTGATCTTTCCTGGACATATCCACCCCCGCACTGTCCTGGGCCCAGTTGAAATGAGTTGCTCACAATTTAGTTTAAGGACCCTGCTAGGCACATTAGTGTTCGGGGCTTTGTGGTGAAGGCAGCTGGGCTACTGGGGGAGCTCAGGGCGCCTGTCTGCCAGGCATGAGGCCTGAACTCCGTCCCGCTGAGCTTGCTCCCTAGCACCTGGGTGGCTTTTCCCCTTTCCCCTGGATCTTTTCATCCTTGTTTATTCATTTAAAAATTTCTCAATGGTGTATTGTTCCTGTTATGGGCCACACCCCTCAATACTGAGGAGCATTGTGGTGCCAGACAGCAGAACCCAGGACCTGCTGGGCTTGTGCTCTGCCTCCCTGAGCCACATGCAGTTATCTTGCATGCCTGGTGAGTGTCTGATGGCATTACCCAGGTGCCCAGGCAGGCAGGTGGTGTGGCTTTCACATGCTCACCCGACCAGCCCCGGGAGTTAAGTGTGTCAGGACCCTTGAATTGATTTGACTTTTTTTTTTTTTTTTTTGCTTTTTGGGGGTCACACCCGGCAATGCTCAGGGGTTTCTCCTGGCTCTGCACTCAGGAATTAACTCCTGGCGGTGCCTGGGGAACCATATGGGATGCTGAGGATCGAACCCAGGCTGGCACAGGCCGGCCACATGTAAGGCAAAAGCCCTACCCGCTAGGCTATCGCTCCCTCTGGCCCCGAGGACCCCTGAATTGATTTTAAAGCCAGGAGGCGGTGCCATACTCTTGGGTGGCCACATGCCTGCAGGGGGGGGATGTGGACAGCTGGAGCTGTGGGACTCGTGACAGCTGCTGCTTCCCTCTGCAGAAAGAGCAGCATCATCGTGGCTGCCGACGAGCACCATCAGCTGGGGCCCGCCTCCCACCTTCGGGAGCTGGTATGTCTGGCGAGGGATGGAGCCTCACCCGGTTGGCTGGGAGTGTTGGCCCTTGGGAAACTGGCCTGCCTCACTTTGTACTCAGATCAGTACCCCATGTTCGGGTCAGCACTTAGGAGTGATTCTGTGCTCCTCGAATGACTGGGTGTAGAGGCTGGAAGCCATGGCTGTGGTGATGGCACAGGTCAGTGCCTGCCCTTTCTCCAAAAGGTGGATCCTGCTGGACTGACATTGTCACTGTCAGCTCTGGCTGATTGGCTGGCCTGGGCCTTGTAACTCAGTGTGTGGCCTTGGGTGTGGGCTGTCTGCTGAGCATCTCTGCCTGGGGGAGGGATGATGGAGTGCAGGCCCAGATGGACACGAGGGGAGACTTGTGTCCATCCCCAGACCTGGTGCATGGTTCAGAAGAGCCTGCAGGGCAGCATCTCAGGGATCCCTGACTACATGACCCCCTTAGGCATGTAAGCCAAGTATCACTGTTTCTGAGACCCAAGGGAACTGGAATGAGGTGGCTTCATGGCTGAGAAGCTCGGAAGGCATTTGGAGGACACTTACTGATAGGAAGTCCTGGTAGCAGGTGGATCTGCAGGGCAGTCCTTGCTCACTGGCACTGTGGACCTTATAGGCTCAGCAGGTCTATGCCCTCCCCCAACCCCACCCCCAGGCGTTGCTCGCTGTTCTGGCTGTGGTGTCAGTGGGCAGTGGGCTTGCCCAGGAGGTTGCCAGGAGCTAGCGATCCCCTGTACGGTTTTCGAGGGGTCCCATTGTTGTCTCCTGTCTGCCTCATCAGGGATACGGAGATCACAAGCCCAAGTCTTCCACTGCGGCTCAAGAGGTGAAGACCCTAGATGGCGCTTTCACAGAGCAGGTGAGTGAAGCGGAGGGGAGACAGGGCCGGGAGGCTGAACCCTTATAGCACCGTGGTCCTGGGGCAGTGCGGTGCTCCTGCTGCTGCCCAGTAGGTCGTGGGTCGTGGAAAGAATGCAGGGCTCAAACCTTGGCCTTGTGCATTCTGGGCACATGTGTTGCCACTGGTTTGGCCTTCTCCCAGAGGGCACACTCACCCTTGCAGCTCTGTCCACCCAGAGACCAGCTGAGGGGCGCATCCTCCCCGAGGCAAGGTGGGGATTCTGAACATGGAGGGAACAGGAGTGGGGAGCCCTGTGTGGTGACCAGACTGGCGTGGGGCTCACAGGGACGCTTGGGTGCTGAGGACTGTCTCCCGACCCCGGGCACCCTGGCCCATTCAGCGCTGCCCTTTTTCCCCAGGTCGCCATGGGCTACTCACACTCCTTGGTGATTGCGAGATGAGAGTGAGACTGAGAAAGAGAAGATCAAGAAACTGCCAGAGTATAACCCCGAACCCTCTAATGCTCCCGAGACTCCTGCCCCGCACTCGCGGCAGCTGTCATTCCCACGGAGACTCGTCCTACCGCACTCCCTGCGGCAGCTCCATCCCCACGGAGACTCGCTCCCACCCCACTCCCTGCGGCAGCTCCATCCCCTCGGAGACTCGTCCCACCCCACACCTGCGGCAGCTCCATCCCCACGTGCACTGGGACGGAAGTCAAAGGAGGGATTTTAAAAAGCAGTGGTTGACCGAAGGTGCATTTTTGTTAGATTCCCTGAGGTTCCGCTTTATAAGTGATTCAACGTCAACTACCTTTTCTGTATGCTTTCCAAAGTGGATTTCTTTCCCTTCAACGTTTAATTAAAATACTTGCTCAGAGTTGACTTACCATTCCTACAAAAAGAAGCAGAAACTTTGAGCAATCTAGCTTTTTTTTTTTTTTAAGTTTTTCTCCCTCTCAACATACCCCTTCCGGTTGTAATTAGCATCGTGATCCGAATGGGTGCCTGGGAGAGCAGCCACCATTTACTCAGAAACAGATGTCCCTACGGGAACCGGCAGCATCTAAGCAAAGACCATCTCCATCCTGAGTCACGCCCGCATGCTTGGAAGCATCTGGGCCCTCCTTTCCTGCTTTCTCTTGTGACCGGCCCAGGCCAGCCTTTGTTCTTTTTCCCTTGGCTGCTTGCAAGCCCTACTGCCTTTTGGCTGCAACATTAATAGAATCTGCCGTTCCCGGACTCTGGGGTCTGTGTTTAGCCATTTATATACCTACTTTAGCTGTACAAGAAGTCTAAATGAAATCAGGTGATTGCAGAACCAGTGGGGGGTTTGAGGAACAGGAGTTAAGGGGGTGGGGACACAAAGACATGGGGACATTGGATCTGGTTCAGGATGGGCTTTAAGTCCACTCCGATGAGCCAGGCCACCTCGCCAGCACTCGCCATTAGAGATTGATGAGCCAGCAGCAAAAAGTGCATTCTAGAGTCCTTGCAGGGAAGGGACCAGCCCTTTGTGCACCAGCCTTTCACAGCCCTGTGCTCCTGTGTCTGCCCCACTGGCTGGATCCTGCTGGTACAGCCTGCTCTGCTTGGGATTCGGCGTCTGTTCTGCATCCAGCTTCCTTGTCACGCTTGCTTGGCTGTGGTACCAAATAGTCGGGATCACTGAAGACGTCCCCTTCCCCGCCTGTCAGCGCAGACGCTGTGACTGCTGCCCTGACCCTCTGCCCAAGCGTGTCACCGCTTTGCGCTGCTCTGCGTGGAGTTACGAGGTGCCTTTCCCGAACCCTCCTCTCACTGGGACCCGAGAGGGTCAGCTCTGGCTTGGGCTCTTGGTTTCGAGAGGGTCTGGACTGGTTTGGGTGCTTTAAAATAGATTTTTTAGTTCAGTGGTGCTTTGGGGTGGGGAGAGGGGGGTTAGAACTCCAGGGTGAGACTTGGGTGGATGGGAAAGTTGAATATTGGTCTTTTTAAAAAAAAATTTTTTTTTGCTTTGCCATTGTTACCACTTGTCATTGTCTCGATGTTAAAATGCCAAAAATGATGTAGTTGTTACTCCTTCCCTTACTCATTCCGGCCACTCCGTGAGATGGCTTCTGCTTTGTCAGGGCACCGGCCAGTTTCAGGTGCAGTCAGGCCTGAGGAGGCGAGCAGTTGGCGCCTCTGAGATTTAGTCTGATTTCATGCTCATTTCTTGTGTTCTGTAGTCCAGGGGAGAAACTTCTGCAACTTGAGAGCTTCTGCTAAACCCAATTTGTCCAAATCACCCCCAAGCCACCATCTCTGACTCCACCTTCTGTGTTTGGAAACCCCCTCACCCCTTCCCGCTTCACTGGACGAGTCTCTCCTGGAAACGGGGCTAACACACACGCTCCCGGCGCCCACACCCACAGCCGCCCATGCTGCTGTTGCCCAGAGCCGAGGAGCCATCACTGGGCGCCCACTTTGGCAGGAGCTGCCCTCAGCCATACCCCGGGCTTCAGTCTGCAGTGCACTCACCCGAAAGCCGCCACCAGCCGATTCCAGAAGCTTCCTGCCAGGGCCTGGCGCAGGAGAGGATCAGGTCCCTTCATGATGGCACGGACATGGTCCCGTTGTCCCCATCACTCCTTTTCCTTAGGGGTTTCGATGAACTGCCTATGGCCTATAGGGGAGACTTGGACAAGGAGTGGGTATGTGAGGGACACGCCCGGACAGGGCGCTGGCCCCGGGAGCATCTGTCAAGTCTTCCAGCACAGGAGGGAGAAAGTGGACGCAGGAGGAAGGTGGACAGAGAGGCTAGGGAGCGAAGGGAAACCAGGAGGGGTTTGGTCGAAGGTGCCTGGTTTAGTGCTGTAATTGTCTTTTTTTTATATATATATATATTTCTGGGAGTAAGCATTTTAAAAATAAACGACATCATTGTTTACTCTGTTTTGGCTTTTTGTGATTCTTTGTAAGTGAAATACCACCCAGTGTGTGTCCTGCCCTTTGGCTGTCCAAGCAGCCGTGCTCACCAACAGGCCCCTGGGAAGTGGCCACTGTCGCTAGAGTGACCATGGGCAAGTTTGCACACAGCCCCTGCCTGCACTGTGGGCTCTGCACCCCACACTGCTCCTGAGAAGTCTTGGGCACACACCCCAGCTTTGCTAGGGGAGACAGTTGGGTGTCAGCTGTTGTCTGACTTGGGGCCCCAAGGTGGCACCTGAGACTCCAGGAGCCCCCTGCTGGTCACACAGCCTTCAGGTTGCCGCCTGCTTTGTGAACTGAACTCTTTCCTAGAGCTTGACCCCACCCTATTGGTCCCTCCTGCGCACAGCCCATCACCACAGAGGCTGGAAGCGCCTCACTGGCTGAATCGGAATCCCTCTCAAGCAGTGGCAAGCCAGGTCCTGCCCCCAGGCGGCCCCTGCTGAGGGGACAGTGACCTGGCTAGCCCTTGATGCCGTCTTGGAAGACTAGTTCCTGTTTGATAAGGCAAGAAAGGGCCTCACTTTTGCCTAAGCTGGTGGGCAGAAAGGTGGATGCTGGCATGAGTGCCAAGGACCTATATCTGGTACCTCGACCTCTGGCTTGGTATGGGGAATGCATGTGGACTCAGGCCTTCCGCTGGGAGAAAGGCATTAGCTTGACTGCCTGAGCCTCTGGGTGGTGGTGGGCCCTGATTCCTATGGGAAGGTGGAGCAGATTCCTCAAGTGTAGCTGGATGATGGGGGGTGTTTTCACCTACTCTGCCCGGTCCTGCTCACCCAAGCCATGCAGGTAGCTTTATAAACTGGGCAACAGACCTGAACAAGACCCTCCCCTTTCTCGTAAGAGGGTCTCAGTTGGGGACCCAGTGGCGAGAGGAAAGCAAGATCTGGCACTAGTGAAAGGTGGTCGGTGCTGGGGACAGATGTGGGTCTGCTGCAGCCTGGGAGCCCCCGACTCACGCTGTGCCCCCAGCAGTGTAGCTCAGGCCCAGAAGGCAGCTCTGATTAGAGGCGGCAGAGTGGGCCCAGACATTTGCTTCAAGGAGGGCTATTTCTTGGTTTTGAGGATTCTCAGTAGCTAATTTCAGCCAGGCCCTGACCCCAGGCTGTGCTTTATAGAACCCTCATGCAGGACAGTTGAGGACCCAGAGACTCCCAGCCCCCTTGGCCTGGCTCTTTGGGCTCAGCACACGCTCCTATACCAGGGCAGTGGCCCAAGACAGCACGTGAGGACAGTGGCACAGAGAGAGCATGTGGCCAATGAGAATCTAGTTGAGAACCCAGGCCCTGACCACCACCAGATATTGGCTGGTGCCCTCTGGAGAGTGACTTAGGGTACACGAACAATAGTGCTCTAGGGGTTCACCAAGCAGGCAGCAGCCAGGGCAGGGCCGAGCTGTCCTGGTTATAGGGCTAGTGGGGACCATCAGACTGCAAAAGCCCCAGCTTGTCTCAGGCTCCGAGAAGGAACGATCCGATCTACCACTTTCTACAAGGGTGCGAGGGGTAGCTCCAGCCTGTCCCTGATCACCTGCATGAGACTCAGCCTGACCACACACATCCCTCCTACACAGCCGTTTGTCCTTAGAACCAGGACCCTGTCTCCAGACCAGGAAGCCACAGCCCACAGACACTCAGAACAGCAAAGACTTTAATGGGGTAAGTAGTGGCAGGTTTCCCGGTGCTGAAGTGGGCATGTACCATCCCAGTGACTCCACAGAGCAGGGTAAGGAGGGGAGTGGGGGGGTGGTTTCCCAGACAGGACAGGGGATCCGGATACTCATGGTGGTCTCAGACCACTTCTGTTAGGAGAGGGCACTGGCACAAGGGCAAATTATGGCACCATTTGCCACCATTTGAAGGCAAAGGCACCCTGCGGATGTTGGCACAAGAACAGAAGTCCCCAACCTCCGTCAGGTAGCAGTCGAAGTCATCGATGAAAGTGCACTTAAAGCCCAGGGGCTCCAGCAGCTGGCAGACCCTCTTCTCCAGGCAGCACACGCTCTTGATCAGAGGCCCGAAAGGCTTGGGGATGCCCAGGTTCTTGTCCATCACCACCATCTGCAACTGAGAGTGGGCAAAGCCTCGGTAGGGATGGAAGCCGGGAAGTTCCCCACTAAAGCACGGAACGGAGAGGGATCAGTGCACTGGAAGCCCAACTGCCTTTTGAAGGGGCTGGGGTGGAACAGCAAGTCTGGGCAGGCATCGTGCTCCCAGTCTGTGCTCCACAGACCACCAATCCCACAGCAAAGCACTGCTGCTTCTGAGCCAATGGCCTGTTGAACTTCCTCAAAACATCCAGAGGGACTGGAGCAATATAGTACAGGCGGAGGGCATTTGGCTTACATGCAGCTGACTCAGGTTCAATCCCTGGCACCACATATTGTCTCACCCTGACCCGCCAGGAGTAAGCTCTGACCACTGCTGGATGTGACCCTCAAACAAAATCCGACATTCTGGCAGGCCAAGGTGACTGCTCCATCTCGCTTCTGTATGTTGGTGCCATCCTCTTGCCCTCCCACCCACGCTGCTACAAACCCCCCTCCCCCACCAGGTTTCCCAGCCACCCAATCTAGTTTCTCCCACTTCTACCCCCAGGGCCTGCAACAGACTCTTCCTTGAGGGCCACACTGGTCTCGAACAACAGACACCTGTGTGTGGGTTAGGGCTGTGGCCAATGAGAATCTAGTTGAGATTCTAGATCAGTGGCTCAGTGGATGAGCACAGGCCTCCCCGTGTGAGGCTCTGGATTAATGCACTCCAAGAAAAAAAGCAGAGGGTTGGAGTGATGGTACAGAGTGTAGGGAACTTGCCTTGCACATGGCTCACACAGGTTTGATGCTCAGCATCCCCTAGGGTCCTCCGAGCACTACCAGGGGTGATCCCTATTTATGGCTATACTCCCCTGAACGTGCCCGATGTTGTCTGATCTCGGAAGCTAAGCAGGCTTCGCCGGGTTAGTACTTGGATGGGAGAGTGATCCCTGAGCTCAAAGCCAGGAGTAAGACCCGAGCATCACCGCCCCCACCCCCACACACACTAAAAAGAATTGAATAAAAAACAAAAAGACCGCATGGGATGAATACAGGCTTGTAGATAAAGTGATTTAGTCTTGTATAAAACTGTCTCAGGGGGTCCAGGTGCCCCAGAAAGGGTCAGCAGCACTCCAGGAAGAGGTCAGTTTGTAGGTCAGAGCTAGATGCAGCGGAGGGGGATCTGTACACACCCATCCCCGTATTTCTCATCTGCTCAGAATGTCACTTCCCTTGGCTTACTCCTAAGCTCTGAGCTCAGGAATCACACCTGGCAGTACTTGGGGACCCTCAGGGATGCTGGAGATGGATTGTGTTAGCCATGCGCAAGGCAAGTGCTCTATGCTCTGTGCTATTGCTCCAGGCCTCTGCTTTTTCTTGAAGTGCATGTGGGCTAGAGAAGTCCACTCAGGGGACTTGGCTCTTGGCCCAGCCTCGAAAGTCAGAAGATATGGACACCCCCTTTCCTTCACTGTGGCCAGGTGGGCCTCCAAGTGAAGGAGAGCAATGCCCTAAGGCCAGGACTAGCTTAGCAGAAGCCCCCTTTAGTGCTTGCCCACAGTGACCATTGAGCCACCCTGCTTGTGTGCTGCCACCCCACCCTCCCGGGAGGGACTTCGGAGGGCCATGCAGGCACCCTGGTCTGCAGAACCCCAACCTATGTGAAGCAGTGATTACTGACAGGATGCTCGCTGCAGCCCTCACCAGGTTCGGGAAGTAGGGCCGTGCAAAGAGCTTGTCAGTCGTCTGGCTGGAGGGGGCGTTCGTCAGCTGCTCCAGGCAGAAGAGCTGGGGGATGTCGATGATGTCCTGCTCCACCAGGCCCAGTTCCTGCTTCAGCAGGACCCGGTTCAGGTTGATGCATTTCTGCAGGTGGGGAAGCAAGGGGCTGGGTGTTGGTTGGCCCAGCCAGTGGGCTTGGAGCTGAGACAGCCACCATCTCCTTAGGACCTGCTGTGTGCCGTGGTGCTCAGCCCAAATGATGGGTGAAGACAGCACAGCTGCCAGGATCCCACAGTCAGTCAGCATTGGGGCTCCTGCTGCCAGACCAAGCCCAGGGGTACACATGTTCCCTTTGATCCTCCAAGGTGTGGCTGAAGAGCAGCAGGAGGCTAGTGGGGTGGGACATAAGCAGGGAGCTTCCTTCCCTGGGAAATAACCAGGACAGGGAGCTCCTTCCTTCTTACTGCTCAAGAGCTGCAGAAGTTCAGCCTATAGTCAGGGGACGTCATACAATAAGTGGGCTTACCCTGTGTTTCCTGAGCCCGACTAGGCCTCGGTCCCCACTACACCCAGGTTATATGCTCCCAGGACTCACAATACCCTTTTGGCTCCTTATCTGGCCAGTTCCCATTTCTTCCGGGTCTGGGGGCTCCCTGGGCTTTGCAGAGGCCACCTCTCAGGTAGGAGCCCTAAGTAAGGACCCTAGTGGGCAGGCGAGGGGGTCGACCTCTTCAGGTCCCAGCATCCCCAAGACAAGCTGGAGGACAGGCCTGGGAAGCCCATGGCCTGTGAACCCCATTAGGCAGCTGTGGGGAGTGGGTTGTCCTGAGTGCCCAGCAGTGAGACACTCAGGGAAGCACTGAAATGGTCCTGGCCTATCAGACCTCAAAGCCAGAGACACGGGGCCTCAGCCAGGAGAATGCTGAGCAGCGGCACTGTTGGGGGGGTTCATAGACTCGAGATAATGAGCACAGTGACCAGACACTTGGCAGTCTCTGGGGTTGGCAAGCTCCCAGCACATCTGAGGCTCAACCCCTCTCTCCTGCAGGAACTGGGTTGACTCCACCCATAAGGGATCTGCAGGACATCTGGGCCTTAGCTCAGCTAGGAATTGGGGGAGGTTCAGAGCCTCCCTACCCGCCTCCCCACTACCTCCACATAGTCGTTCTGCTTCCTCAGGTCCTCGTTGGCCAGCAGCTGGTTGATGGTGTGGGCCTCCTTCCCCTGCAGGAAGAGGGAGTAGGGCTGTTGGTCAGGGAGCAGGGAATGCGGTCTCTGCTGGGCACAGGCCACCAGATCTGTTCTTTGTGTGGGGTGGATCTTCTAAGCAGTACTCGGGGCTGGGATCACACCTGATCACACAACTGGGCTGGCCTGGACTGGTGGTTCTAAACTAAGGGGACTTAAAATTGGGGACCACAGCTGGCAGTACTCAGGGCTTATGTCTGGCTCTATGCTCAGGGATCATTCCTGGTGGGTTTGGGGTACCCTATGGGATGCTGGGGATTGAACCCAGCTCTGCCGCATGTAAGGCAAATGCCCTACCCACAGTGCTATCTCAAGTCCCTAAGGTATGTATCCTTAAACCAGTGATTATGGGAAGGAGCCTGGCTAGTTTCCAGGGAAATCAACCCTCCCATGTCACATGTCACTTTTTTTTTGCTTTTTGGGTCACACCCAGCGATGCTCAAGGGTTACTTCCTGGCTCTTTGCTTAGGAATGACTCCTGGCGGTGCTAGGGGACCATATGGGATGCCGGGATCGAACCCGGGTCGGCTGCATGCAAGGCAAATGCCCCCTCCCACTGTGCCCCCCACATGTAACTTCTGAGGGCTGACCAGAGTCCATGAAGGTCAGTGGTACATTCTCTTCCATTGCCCACCCTGTCCCTGACATGAGGGGAGTGACTTCTTGACAGGTTAGCCTGGGTACCTCTGGACATTGTGTCCTGTAATTTCTGGCTCCTTTCTGCCTGGGTGCTTGGCGGAGTCACTCATCTTTGGTCCTAGCTGCCAGTTTTAGCTAGGGGAGGGGGTCCACACCTGGTGCTGCTCAGGAACTACTTCAATACAGTGCTCGGGAGACCACGCAGTGCCAGGGACAGAACCCAGGGGTTCTGCATGAGAAGCCTGTCTCAGCCCTAGGAGCTGTCTTGCTGGCTCTGGTTGAGCTCAGAGATGCCGGATTCAGTCATGGAGAAGCACCTTGGACATAGGTGCTTGTCTATCATTGCCCATGAACACTCCCCAGGGCCATCCCGTTGCTGAGTACAGGAGAACCGAGGTAGGGCTGACATTCTGCACTAACAGGCGCCCAAATGGTGTGGAGGCCGTGGACCTCAGCCCACACAGCAGTGAGGGGCCGGAGATATTCCCCCCCATGCACCCCACTCCCTCTTTGTGGTCCCACAAAGGTTAGAAGCCAGGACACTGGGCTGGGAGTATAGCAGAAAGGGCACTTGCCTTTATCTTACCAACCCAGGTCTGATCCCTGGCACCCCATATGATCCCTGAACACTGCCAGGTGTGACCCAACTTGAAAAAAAAAAAAGTGCTGTGGCACCAAATCCACAAATGTGTCGGGCTGTGATTCCTTCAGGTGAGCAGGAGGCTGATACACAGTGCTCAAGGCTCTGGAGGTTGTGTGTCTGGTAAACCCAGAGCTAGTATTGGCATACAGACCCTCCAATTCGTAGCCATGTGCTAATTTTGAATTTTTTCATTTATTTTCATTTTTAATTCTTCTTGGTTTGGGGGCTACTCAGTATGCTAAGGGGCCCCTATGGGGTGCTGGGGAGTGAACCCAAGTTGGCCATGTACAGGGAAAATGCCCTGCCCACTATACTATTGCTCTGTGCCCCTTATTTGAATTTTAAAAAAATTAGGGGTAGTCAATTGGGGGTAGGTTTTTTTTTTTAAGTCCTCACAACAAGTATGGTTTGGGTCATACCTGGGCCTGTCAGGAACTTATTCTTGGTTCTGTGTTCAGTGAACTGTGTTGGGGCCAGTGTCTCAATCAGGCACAGTCACATGTAAGGCAAGCTTCACCTTTGGACTCCAGCCCTCATGCTAGTTTTTTGATTATTTCTCAGTTCACACCCAGCAGGGCTCTGGGGGCCACTTCATTACTCAGAGGCCCATAATGGGGCCATGGATGGAACCAGGGCCTCCAACATGCTAGGCCTGTGCTTGACCCTTGAGACTCATCTCACTTGATGTACCAAGTCTCCACACACATTCTAGCACTTTCTCAGCTAACCCAGAACTTCTGACCGATGTGCCGGTGCTCTCCTAGGCACCAAGCAGCCCTGGAGGAGAACAAGACCGCTACCATGGGACACAATGCATTCATGCTCCCCAGACAATGAGAGAGGCCTTGGGACAGCAGGGACTCGCTGCCTAGCCCTTACCGTTAGAAAGGAGCTGCTCCTCTTGGACGTCTTCAAACAGCTTCATTTCTCCATAGCCCTCATCCTTCTTCTCTTGGAACAGTTTGTAGCAGGAGCTGGGGCTGGCCAGGAGCAGCCGGAAGCCCTGGGACACAGAATGAGGTGTGCCACGTGTTTCCTCCCTTCCCACAGGAGCTTCCCAGGGCATCAGGTTGACCAGTCCTCAGCAGACCTTCTCGTCTCCATTCTTGACCTCCGTGGGGACGAAACACATGAACTCATCTGGATGTCCGACCATCAGCCAGTCAGAGAAGAGCTCCACAGGTGCCTGCACTTGCTGGGCGTAGAGGAAGTCCCGGAGCCCCTTGCTCATATTCCGGCTCTGTTTGCTGGAAGGAGGGATCAGCAGCCTTTGAGTCCGCATGGCCCCCCCCCCCACCCCCCGGCCCGGAGGGTGTATGGGGTTGATGTTAGGAACCCTCTCCTCAGCAGTAATATGCACCTGGCATGCCATGAGGCCTAGGGCTCAATCCCGACATGTGTGTGCACACACACAGCTGTCCCGGCTTCAGGCAAAGGGCCACTAGGAAGTTGTCATGCAGTTGTGGGAGTATCCTGCTGGGCTGCTGGCCCTGAGCTAGCATGTGAACCCCAGGATGGCCCTGTCCAAGAATGGCCAGCTTGGGGCCAGAGACATAGTACAGCACCAATTCTGCTTTGTTCCAACCTTGAGTTCTTTCTGTGGCTCCCCATCTCCCCCATCCTACCAGTTGGGCCTCTCGTCTCATAATGTGTCTCCTCCACCTGTGCTCCTGTCTCCCTTGGGAATGCCCCAGGGCTCCCAATGGCTCCCAGATGTGAAATGCTGCTCTTGACCTCAGCAGGAGTCCAGCCCTCCACTGTCTTGGCTCCCCTGGAAGGTGTGACCCAGAGCAGAACACCCAGCTGAGGGGCCTCTCCTGGCCGTGAGCCCACCTGGGGTAGAGGCTGCTGCCGATAAGGATCCTGCCCAGCGGGTACTCCTTCCCTGCCACCTTGATGGGCGGGGACACCAGCAGGTTGCCTATGGAGTCCATGCTGGCCACCTTGTGGTCCTGGGTGTTGCGGATCATGTAGCCAATTTCAGGGCTCTGGAAGAAGACCCCCCGTGGAGCAGGGTGTTAGGAGGGCTCTACCTACAGCCCAGCCCAACCCCCTACATGCCTCAGGGACATGGCCCAGAGGCCTTGTGGGCCCTCTGACACCCCATCCCTCGCAGCAGGCTCCAGGCTCCATGCGTGCCGCACCAGTGAGTATTTCATGGGGAAGTCTTCCAGCTGGAGGACCCGAGGGGTGTCGAGAACCAAGGACACGGTCTTGTGGGGAGCCTGGGTGTAGCAGAAGGCCATCTCATCCTGGGGACACAGGTGGACACATGGTGAGGCCACACCCTCCCTCAATCACCTGCAGATGGGAGTGACAGTCAAGTCCCTCTTTCCTGTCTATTAGGGGGCTAGCTCGGGCTGGTTCAGTTCTGCCCTGAATTCCTCCTTTATTCATCTTAGTGCAGTCAGTCTGTGACTACACTCTGGGGGGCCACTTCATTACTCTGGGCCTGGCCAGAACGTCCTCCCCGTTCTTTTGGCCCCTTCCCGATTTCTTTCTCAGTCAGGGAGTCCATTTGAAAACCTGAATCAGAGACTCCCAAGGTCCCTTTCCCTGAGCCCCCAAACTAGCTTGGGTTGGCTTCCACTCCTGGGCACGAGTGTCTACTTAGACTGACCACATCCTCCAGTCCTCAGGTCAGCCGTCCCTCTGCCCAGGGGACATCCCTCCTCACCCCCATCCCAAAGTCCTACTCCCAGCTTCCTGAACTGGAGACTGACTGGGAACCACCTCATCCTAACTGCAACTCTGTCTCTTAACTCTCAGAACTTGGAGGGTCCCTGACCTGTATGGACACTCAGCTTTTAGAGCAGAATGGGGCCCCTATTGAGACATGGGGAGGTGTCTCTAGATTTCTCTCTGGTGGGATCAGGCTCAGCCCTGGAGTGGGCATCTGAGCCTGAAGCCACCCGCCACCCTCTCTACACCCAGGCAGCTTTGTGGCAGCTCTGGGGTGTGGTCGGGAATGTGCGGTTTGTCCACTTCTTCCCATGGGGAGAAGTGGACAAACCCTTGAGTGGACTTCTCCCCATGGGAAGAAGTGGACAAACCCTTGGAGGCAGCCTGAGGCACAGATGCCCGTGGAGTAAAGCTGCCTTTCCTTCCACTGGGCTGGTGGAAGGGAGGCCCAGCTGGGTGGTCTGTGGTTGGGCCAGGGGCATGCCATGGGGGTCTCCCCAGCTGCTATTACCTGCAGCCACCTGCCCAGGCGGTTGGGGTCCTCGTAGACAGTTGCTACCTGGCTGTTACTCTTCTCGCTTAGCTGTGTCACCGTTTCTGCAAAGCCCCGGAGCTGCAACTCTCTGGGGGAAAAGAAGCCCCCTCAGGGAAAGGCTTCCTCCAGGCTGCCCTCTACTGTGCCCTTGCAGTTAGCACCAGCCCAGGGGCGCCTGGCAAACTGCACTTGGCATGGCGCTCCTGGCAGTCAGGTCAGGTGCCAGGGCGAGTCCTGTCTGGGGACTCAGCCTCGACTCAGTCCTATCCTGCAGTCGCACTTCACAGGTAGCCACGAGATTGGGAATTTGGTGAGAGCCAGGAAGGTTTTCGTAGGTGCCGAGCTGAGATTAAGTCCCTGAACCTCAAAGCCGCAGGCTCAGTGCTGGCCCACGGGTTCAGCACATCTAGATTCCACAACTCCCAAACCTCCCTGGAGCTCTGTCTGCCTTGACACCAGCACCTCCCACTTCAGCCCAGAGCCGCCCCCGTTTTATTCCCCGGAGGCAGCCATGCCATCATTTCCCTTGCCACTGGTTAGACCCAGAACCCCACAACACTTTGCATGTGTCAGCTAACCTGTTGGGGGTTTTCCTTCAAAACAACATCAGGGTCTAACCACTGTACTTCTGCTCCTCACAGGTCTGGCTCACCTGTGGCAGTAACTGAGTGGGCACCCCATAAATTTGTAGGCCATAACTGGCAATACTTGGTCTTCAGACATTTCTCACCCTTCTTCCCGACACCCGGTTAGACCCCCAAGTCAGGTCATGAACTTATTTCCCAGCCTGAAAGTGAGAAGGTGGGCGCACTCACGGCCCAGACACAGCACTAAGACTGGGCCCACACTGAGAGAGAGGCCTGCTGGAGGGTAGAACAGGCAGTTCTGCGAGGGGTGGGAGAGGGACTTCACTCTCCTGGCAGAATGCTCATGGTTGCTCACCCAGTCCCATAGGTCTATGAAGCCCGAGGGCTGCTTACCTGCACAGGTACACCTCCATCGGCACCTGGGTACTGGGAGTGAAGATGCAGGGAGCTACTCGGAACACGACCGTGTCTTTGTACACCACGGCTTCTGGAACAGACTGGGAGAAGACAAGGCCCATTGGCTCCTCCTGGCTCTCACCTGCAGCGAAGTTCAGCTGCCTCCTCACCTGCTCTCTGCAGCTGTTGCTGCTCCAGGCAGCTTGAAACCCTCCCTCAGCCCCCTTCCCTCATCTCCCAGCTCTGAGCACTTGCTTCCTGTCACACAGCCCTGAAGTCAGGGCTGCTCAGGGACATACCGGGTCTTGAGACTCTTCTATGAGGGACAGGGAGAAGGGAGATCAGGCCCAAGAAGTCGACCGGATGGGAACTCGATGGCTTCAACGTAGAAAGTCTCATTCAAGTTGTCCTCAAGGGGGGCGAAGGTGTAGGAGTGCTGACCGGGCTGAGCAGCAGCTCGTAGGTGTTCGAGTTATCTTCTGGAAAGGATAGGGACTGGCCAGCTGGGGTCCACCCTGCCTATCACTACAGGCTTTTGTAGTGTAGTGGTTATCACGTTCACCTAACATTGGGCCCACTGCTGACTCAGAAGCTCAAAAGGTACTGGTTGAATCATGTCAGAAGCCAGGACGGAGGGGCTGGGGCTATAGGAGAGTTGGCAGGGCGTTTGCTTGCCTTGCCCACAGCTCACTCGGGGTCCATCCCTGCCATTGTGTATGATCCCTGAGCACTACCTGGGGTAGCCCAGAAGCAAAAAACCAAAAAGCTATGCTGGAGGCTCCCAGCAGGCAGGAGCAGGCTGGATTTTCAGACGGGTCCACATGCAAAGCAAAAGGATTCTTTTTTTTTTTGTTTTTTGGGTCACACCCGCAACGCTCATGGGTTACTCCTGGCAGAGCTCGGGGGACCATATGGGATGCCGGGATTGAACCCAGGGCGACTGCATGCAAGGCAAACTCCCTACCCCCTGTGCTATCGTTCGGCCCCAGCAAAGTGATTCTTACACCCCGACATCCACACTGCCACAGCCGAGATTCTGATGGATACCCACCTTCAGGTGCTCGCCTAGACAGCATCTTAGGGGTTCCCTTTGGGCACCTCTTTTTTTTTTCCGGGACGCAGGGGTTATCCTGGTTTGCACTCAGGATTACTCGAGTGCTCGGGGGACTAGGGATGCGGCAAGGCAAACGCCTACCGGGGCTATCGCCCGGCCCTCCCTTGGGCACCTCTTGGGGTGCCTGGGGAGCAATGCAGTGCCAGGGACCAACCTCAAGGCTCCCACATGCTTTGAGTTCACTCTCTGGCCCAAGGTAATGAGTTTCAATTGCTGTGGAGAATTGTTTTTTTGGGGGTGGAGAGTACTCAGTGGGTTGGAGCACACGCTTTGCATGTAGGAGGCCCAGAGTTGATGCTCACGTTGTATAGGTTTCCTCTGAGCACCACTAGGAGTAATCCCTGGACAACAAACTGGGAGTATTCTCTGAGCACCATGTGGCCCTGAAGTTATTGCTGCTGCCCACTTGGTTTGTGCGGGGTCATGTAGTGGCACAATACATTTTCACTGGGCTGACAGGAAATTTGATGCTGTGCTGTGGACAGGTAGTTGAAAACCACTCCATTAAGGCCTGGTTTCTCAGCAGGGGACTGCCACTGTGGCCAACTTTGGGAGGTTGTCATCAATAAGCTTTTAAGGTAAGGCTGCAGCAGCCTCAGGGAAGCTCAGGTGAGGGCCAGCAGGGTCTGCATGGTCTGTTGGTATTTCTGAAGAAGCAGACAGCAGCTTGCCATGGGAAGCCTTCCGCTCCAGCTCCTTACTTAGATCACCAACTGAAAACGCCCCACTTGCTAGGGTTGTCGCCTTCACTTCGAGCACCCAGCCGCCCATTCTCCATCTCCAGGGGTACTGTTTTCCCACCTGAGCCACCAACTCCCCGCTTCCTGGCCTCCTGCATAGCCCTGTCCTTGGACCTACTCACCAGCAGGCGGCAGGGGCAGACCCGGTTGCTGCGGTCCTGTCTTTAAGCCTCTGGTGCAGCTCCGAGTGAAATCCTGACCCATTTACTTGGGCCACCAAGAGACTAGAGGGCCCAGCCACTGCACCTCGGACCTCAAGTATGGCAGGTGCTGGCTGACATTCACTCCACACTGCAGCAAGGCCCACAGGGCCCAGACACAGCTCTGGCTCACTGGGCACTTGCTGTGTTTGGCCACTGCAAGAGCCCTGAACTGCAGTCCAGTTGGCAGAGCATCCCCGGTCTCCCCCAGGCCCCTGAGTGTGATTTGGAAGCTCTCCAAAATAAGGACTCTAGAGCCTTAGAAGGGCACACTCAGCTATACCCACCTCCTTGCACAGGTCTGCCACTCCCTCCCCAGCAACATGGCTTATTCTGGGATCTTTGCCTGGTCTCCACTGCCCCTGTCATTGCTACTATCCCCCAGACCAGTTAGTTGGCTTCCTCCTTTGACTCTTCCATTGAATTGGCTCCTGCAGCACCTCCTCTGTGGTGCTGAAACACTGCTGGCCCAGACACCAGCTCCAGTCAGACAAATGGACATCTTCCAGTCCAGTGTTTGTTTTATGGCCCACAACTGGCTGGGCTTAGGAATCACTCCTGGAAGTACCAGGGATTGAACTGGTCAGCTGCAAGGGCAAGTGCCTGATCCCTGTATTCACCTTTGGCTCCCTGCTAACTCATCCCCACCCCCAGTTTAGCTCAAACTTTCCACCAATCCTGGGTCTCTCACATGCTCCAGCCTGTGGTACTATTTTGCTCAGTCCCAGTCTATGAAAAGCTTTTAAAAATAGTTTTTTTTTTTGGTCACACCCGGCAATGCTCAGGGGTTTCTCCTGGCTCTGCACTCAGGAATTACTCCTGGCAGTGCTCGGGGACCATATGGGATGCCGGGAATCGAACCCGGGCTGGCATGGGCCGCTTGCGTGCAAGGCAAACGCCCTACCTGCTGGACTATCGCTCTGGCCCCTAAAAATAGGTTTTAAAGTATGTGTCTGATCAGTAAACAACGTGATACCTATTTTATAACCTTAGCCATGTAAAAGTTTATTTCTTGGATGAAAAAGTGCTGTGCATGGAAAATGCATAAGAAACTGCTCTAGAGAATAGGGACTGGCCACTGTGTCCCAGATTGACAAGGGCTGCAGATGGGGCCAGGGCAGGTGTGCCAGGAAAGTCATCACTCTGCTTCCTTGGCTTCAGAATTTTGCAAAGTCTTCGGGCGGTGGGGGTGCACAGAATGATAGAATAGCGGGTAGGGTATTTGGCTTGCACGTGGCCAACCCGGTTTGATCCCCAGCATCCCATATGGCCCCCTGAGCACCACCAGGAGTAATCTCTGAGTAGAGTCAGGAGTAACCCCTGAGCATAGCTGGGTGTGACCCAAAAGTTAAGGTATTGGGTAGGAGGGGCCTAAGAAATAGAGAATTTCCTTGATTCTCTCCAACCCTGATTCGAGTCCCCAGCACCACACACGGTCCCCTTCTAAGGGGATAGGGGTCATTCCTGAGCATAGAGTCAGGAATAGCTCCTGAGCACTGCTGGGGTGGCCCACACCTGCCCTCCCAGAGGCACTGCTGGCAGGAGTCCCTGGGAGAGGTTTCCTGATCTGTAAGGCAAGAGTGTTCTGTTCACTTGTGTTCCTTCTCTTCCCTCTATAAAACCCTGTAAGGGGGTCGCAGTGACAGCACCAGCAGGTAGGGCGTTTGTCTTGCACATGTCTGACCCGTGTTCATTCCCCAACATCCTGTATGGTCTCCTGACCACCACCAGGAGTAATTCCTGATGGAAGAGTCTAGAGGAACCTCTGAGTATTGTTGGGCACATTGTAACACCAAAAATAAAAAAACCCTGTTAGACGGCCAGGAAGACAATAGATCAAGTAGGGTGTGTGTAGCCAATCTGGGTTCCACTGCAGGAGCCTCAAGTTCACACCCCAGGTTGATCTCTGAACAGAGTTAGGATTCACACTCTGAGCACTGTCAGATGCAACCCCCAAAAAAACTGGGTAGGAGGGGCACCATCATTACACCACTGGGGACCATGGCTTGGCCACACAAAGACCTGCCCACACAGACACATGGTCTCTGGAGCAGACAGGTCCTGGAGACAGAAGTGCTGCCACAACACACCCTGATCTGCGGTCTTGGATTTCAACAGGTCTCCAAAGGGAACCCCTGCAAGCAGTGTGGCCGCCATGTGGAAGAGCAGAGGGACTGGAGTCTACCCCATGGATACTCACTCTGGGCCCGGTAGACACGTGTTTTCTTTGCCTCTTCAGCGGAGGTGTGGAGGACCAGCTGGTAGCCCTTCAGAACGTTGCTGGGACCATGCGCTGTCAGTACCATTGGGGACAGTCTCCTTATTTCTGGGCAAGAGACAAGGCAAAGATCAGGTTCTTCCAGAAGCTGGTGTTTAGAGGGACCACGCTCAGCTTACACCAAATATATTGCTTATACAAGCAAATGGCTAACTTTGTTCCATATTGGAGGAGAAGGGGTCCCACCAGTGGTGCTGGAGACAAGATCTAGGCCTCTTGCATGTACAGCCTGACCTCCAGATTCCTGCTTCCTCTCTTTTGAATGAGGCGGACACTTAGCACCCCCTCAGCTGTGTCATCCCATGAACACTGAGAGTGGGACCCAACACAGGCTGCTTAGTGAGGTCCTTCCCTCCAGCCTTGAGGTGAGGCTGGACACCCGTTCTACTGCTAAGCCGTAGGATCAGGCCGCCACAGGCCAGGGCAGACCCAGCATTGATTTGGCTGATAGTCGGGGTCCAGCCGGCCCAGTATGCACAAGGCACCATCTGGTGCACCCCATCCTAGGTTCTCAGTCTTCTCAACCATCTCATAAGGTAGTTCCATTCACCCATTTCACAGATTACTAGGATGAGGCCAGGAGAGGAATGCATACATGCTCAGGTGCAGACAGGAAGTAAAGGTCTGCCATCAGAGTTGGATCCTCCCATGGGCCTCGTCCTTTGGCTCACTGTTTCTAGCATACCTGGGGGCCCTGCTCATTCCCCAAGGTAGGGCTCAGCTGTAACCCAGGAGGAGAGGCAGTGGGAGTCCCCCTCACCCTCTGGAAGGAACATCGTGCTGGTGCTGCTGCTGGTTGAGTCTTCCTGTTGGCCTGCGTTGGGTGCGTTGCAATTCACAAGCAGGATGGCACCCCAGCCGCTGGGGCCCCACACCCAGTTTTTCTGTGAAAATAACAGGCACGTTGTTTTTTGCAGAAGCTGGTAATCCCTCTGCTACCCCCCACTTCCTGGCAGAATCTTTTTGCAGGGTCAACCAAGATCAGAAGTCACCAGCTCTTTTGGCAACCAAAACAGGAAGGCAGCATTGGGTGAGTGGGCCAGGAGGGAAAGAATGGTGGGATTTGGGCCTGATTCCCCTTCCTGGTCTGTGTCTGGAAAAGCAGGGACTGGTAGATCTGAACCTAGTGCTGGACACTAGTTTTGGACAAAGCTAGAAGTGGATCCTTGGTTCCATGGGGTAGAGGACACTTGGACTTGGGTGCTGTGAGGAAAGGAGGGGTGAGACAGACACTCACCTTAGCCTGTTTGTCGCTGGATACCTCCACGTGCCCTCTGTGGTAGATATCCGCATCCAGGGAGATGGCTGAAACAGGGGGCCAGGTCTCAGCTTCTGAATCCTTATGGATGTCAGAGCTCAGTCTATAAGATGCTGCCTCAATAGATGCAAAATCCCCAGAGGCTGCATCTTTGGAGCTGGCCCAGGCAGCCACTATCTCCCCACTTTCATGGAACAGCCACTGTGGTCACGAGGCCACATGAGGACAAGAATGGGAACAGTGATTCCTCCCTGATAGATCTTTCCAGAAGGCTAAAGAGAAGCCTCTATCATATTCAGGCATAGTACTAGCCCCTCGCAATATAATCACTCTAAGTGCCTTTAGAGCCAAAGGATCCAGGCTTCCACCAAGCCTCTCAACAATGGGCGCCTCCTACTGTACATCCCCCATGACTGACAAGGCCATCATCCAGCTTCTTAACCCTTGTTTGATGAAACAGTTCACACCTGGAAGGTTAGGCCTGTCTGAGACTGTATTCCCAGTCCTGGCTTCACACATGCCCAGGGAACTGAGATCCACTGAGATGGGGGCACTGCTCAAGAACTGAAGGATGATGTGGGAAGAGGCTCTCGTTTCCTGAAACTGGGATGTGTGTGGGTGAGTGGGCCAGGAGGGAGAGAATGGTGGGATTTGGTCACAGGTCAAAGGAAGAAGTCACGTGCACATGGTGTCTGAGGGGTGTGGAGGGCTGTGGGGAGCAAGGAAGCCAGTGGAGTAGAGGGGCTTCCTGGTCAGCTTAACAGCACTGAAGGTCAAACTGGGCTGTGAGCAGAGACCCAGGGAGGCAGGAAGAGACTCTAACATCTGGGTGGGCAGAGGGTATTAAAGCTGAGGGTGATGGGATAGGGATGTTCAGTGCTAGGCGGGTGTGCAAGAGTATGTCTGTCTTAGAACAAAGCCAGAGAACACAAGCGCAAGGTGGCAGTCAGAGGCCCACATGCCTAAGGCAGACTGTGCAAGGGGATAAACTGGCCATGGGCTAGAGGAGTGAGGGGACAGCCCTGGCTAGTTTGGGGGATCTGACAGAAGGGTTTGCACTGAGATGACACCTACTTTCTAAGATATGTCTACCTACAAGCCTGGTAGGGGGCTGGACCCTCACCATGCAAGAGATGTAGAGACATGGCTGGACTCCAGTGAAGCTCAGAGCCTCACCCATAGGCCTTATGCACTGGATGACAGAGGCGGGATGCCCAGAGCTGGGGACTGGCCAATCAGGATGGAGGGGACACAGGATGGAAATGGTGAAGAGGAACAGCCAGCTGGGTAGGTCCCATACATTCAGGGAGGGGCGAACTCCCTGGGGACAGGGCATGGAGACAGAGCTCATGTCCAGGGCCATGGTCACTTAAGGACCCTGAGGGCTGTGTTGGAGGCAGCTGTGCGGTTTGAACAGGCCCCAGAGAAAGGATAGGGAGGTGGGAAGGTAGAGTTTGACCAGAATTCAGTTGAAGAGAATAGGCAGAGATTATCTGCATACAGTCAGCTCTTATTCCTTTGGAAGGAAAAGGAATGACTGTCTTGTTCTGGGCAGGGGGAGCACCTTTCCATAGCAGTATGAACAGCTGGTGAAATGTTCGCGAATGTGTGAGGGGACAGGACCTAGGATGGGTCAGATTGGGCAGGCATGGGGCAGCTGAAGAGGGGCGTTGGTGGGAGCGTGGGCAGCAGTGAACCTGAACTCAGCACATCAGCAGAAAAAGGGCATATTTGCAGTGTCCATCCAGGAATCATGGAGCAGCCTACCCACAGGGGACGTCATGGTGGGAGCAGGACTCACCTATGCCCGTGAGGTAGAGCACCGCTGTGGCCACGGGGTCCTCCTTATCAGCCTGATGGTAGGAGACCAGGACCTGTGGAGAGAGCACCCTGCCTCAACTCCTCGCCTCTCCCGCCCATGGCTGGCTGTGACATGGGGCTTGGAACTGGGATTCGGACTCAAACGACCCCTCACCCCTCCAGAGGTCTCAGCCCCACTGGGGAGGGGCTCGACCCCCCCAAGGGCAGGACACTTAGGGGCCGGCTACCGTTTAGTCGGAAATGGGTAGCGAGCTGGGCTACCTGCCCTCCCTGGGACCCTGCCTTCAAGAGGCAGGAGGTGCTTTACCACTTGATCCAAAGAAGACCCCCTGGGGTGGGGACTGGAGGTGGAACTCTGTTCTGGGTCCACACCAGCACCCCCTTCCACAGGGGCCTTGGACAAAATGGCCCTGGGCACCAGCCACTGCTCTTAGGGGACTGACATGACCACTCACTCCTGCATGGGTGCTTTTGCCTTCAACATCCAGCCCCTCACTTGCTAGGCCACTCCTGAGGGTGGAACCCAGGAAAGAAGCTTCATGAGATCAGCTTGTCCTCCCGCCCTTGGGAGTTCTGGGAGTTCTGAGAGGTAATTCTTTTGGTTTTGGGGCCACACCTGAAGGTCCTCAGGGGTTGCTCCTGGCAATCACTGATGGTCTCCGCGGGACCATTTGGGGTGCCAGGGATCAAACCTAATCATGTGCAATGCAAACATCATATCCGCTATGCTATCACTCCAGTCCCATAGAAAGCAGTCCTATTCTTTTTCTTTTCGGGTCACACCTGGCAACACTCAGGGGTTACTCCTGGTGGTGCTCAGGGGACCATATGGGATGCCGGGATCGAACCTAGGTTGGTCGCATGCAAGGCAAATGCGCTACCCGCTGTGCTCACGCTCCAGCCCGGCAGTCCCATTCTTATTGAGTGTCCTGCCCTGGTGGAGGGAGCACTGGGCACCTTCTCGCACCTGCAGTCCCAGCTTAATCCTTGGTCAACTAACCGGTCACTTCGGCCAGTTGGATCGACACGAGCACCCCAAGTCCTGAGCAGGCCTCAGTGGTCCCATGCTCAGCTTCGCATTGGAGCCACCTGAGAGTGTGAACTCTGCAGGAGGTGGGGCCTGTGAGTGGTTCAAATCTCTGCAGAAGAGATTGCGTCCATCTGCTAAGAGAAAGCCCTTATCCCTTGACCACTGGAGGCCCATTAGGGTGATAGCTTTCTCAGCACCAAGCCCTGGATCCACCCTCTCTTGTTACACCAGGCAGGTCCCTCTGGACCTCAGTTTCCTTGAATGTAAATGGATAGGAGGGTGTGGTAAAGCAGAACTCTTGCAAGTTCACCCATCATGGTATGAGCTATAGCATCCATTTATCCTGTGGTGGTGCTTAATTCTCACAATCTGCACAACTGCAGGATAAAGAAGCTGGAGTGCGTGGTTTGCACATGGGGAGGCCTGGATGCAAGCCCTGGTCCCAGGAGTAGCCCCACTATAAGTGATCTCCACACTTTAGAGCCGGGGAAGTGGCTAGTGTAGAGCACCTGCCCTGCAGGTGTGCGGCCATGAGTTTGATACCGGCACTAACCACCTCCACACTCATATACCCTCCCCCATCATTTTCTAAAATACCAGCCTCAGAACCATGCTCCTGAAAACTTGCAGGCCTGACTTTGAGAGCAGCGAGCTTGGATCCAAGCCAAGGGTCCATGTTGGATGCTCACGAGGAGTCACAGGTGCTTGGGATTCTGCAGATTAGTTTGGGCATTGCCTCAGCTTCTCTGTAAGATGGGTTGTGACTGTGTATCGTTAGCATGGGCTACAATCCCAAACACCAACACCTGGCCTGCTGTTCAGGCTGGGGATGGCGGCAGGAAACAGCAGTTGTGGGGCCCCTCTCCTGGCTTACCTTGTCCCTGTCTGTGACAGTACTGGCCGAGGTCACTGTCACCAGCACGTCTATGGACTCAGACAGGGTCCAGTGGGTTGTGGGCATCTCCTTGCTACTCATATCCAGGATGGAGCTGTGCAGACGGACCGTCACCATGGAGTGCCAGTCACACTGAAGAACTTCGCACTTCTGTGGGGCACACCTGGTTCACCCACAAGGACAGATTTCAGGACCTAGAACTCACTTCCCGCTGACCATGAACCCACCATGGTGGACACAGACCCCCATCTTTTTCTGGGAGGGACACACCCAGGGGTCCTTGGAGCAGTTCCTGGCACAGTACTCAGGGGCCATGTGGTGCCAGTGAGTGAACCCAGACACTCTGCAAGCCAAGCAAGCATGCACATCAAACCCATTATCTGCCTGGGTCCCACTATCTTTCAGGAAATGGAAGCAAAGTCCTGCTACCGGGCAGTTGAGGGGCTTGGGCTCGTAAATGAAGTTGTCTAGCAAAAACCTCCTAAAAAGATACCCCTAGAGTCCCTAGTTCTGAAGCCCAACAGGTGGCGACCGACTGTAGCGTAGTCAGCTGTGCCTAGAGGGCTCTGGAGGCTCCCCTGAAGCCCGTTCCCAGAACTGCTTACAGGGCTCCTGTTTCCCCACCTGCCAGAATGAGCTCGTCTTTTTTTTCCTTTTTGGGTCACACCCGAAATGCTCAAGGGCTTCTCCTGGCTCTGCACTCAGGAATTACTCCTGGCGGTGCTCGGGGGACCATATGGGATGCTGGGGATCAAACCTGGGCCGGCATGGGCCGGCGTGCAAGGCAAATGCCCTACCTGCTGGGCTATCGCTCCGGCCCCAGAATGAGTTCGTCTCTGGAAAGCAAAAACTTCCTGCCCTGTGCTTCCCAGAAAGATAATAGACTCCCCCAAGATTGTAGTAAGTGGGGCACACTCTCGGTCGGTCTCCCCCTGCCTTGGTCTCCCTCTGGAATCTGCCAAAGTTGCAGCCTCCCTCCCCCTCTTAGCCTCACACCTGTCATTGTCTGAGCCTCGAGGGGTCCTTGCGGAAACCCATGGTCCTGCCCGGTGGGTGGGTCTGGGTCTCCTCAGGGCATAGTGAACCCCCTGGTCCAGTCTAGGAGCCTCCCTGGGCCTGCAGGGCAGCCTTGTCCCGTCATGGAGAAGGGGGAAGAGAACACCCGCTCCCACCGGGCAGGTGCAAGCCTCCCTCTTGCTGCAGCATCCACCCAGGGAGGCCCTCCCAGCCAGGCTCTGTGAGGCAAGGCTGGACTTGGAGAAGTGGACAGACGAGGCAAACCCCAGCTCCCACGTTACGCTGGGGCTGCGCAGGAGGAGCCAGCACTTGCTTCTCTGCATCCTTGGCAGTTTCTTCCCCCTGCTCCTTACCCATGGACATCCAGGCAGACTTCTGTGCCCTGCACGCAGATGGCATGGGAAGGCCTGTCCAGGGACAGGTGGATGATACTCTGGAAGGACATGGCAAGGCACCCACGTTGTTCACCTTCACCCCCTGCTCTGCTTCACCCCCCAGCTCAGCACAGCAACTCAGGAGTCCCAGTCAGCGGCTGCCTCCTCTCTTATGGGCTCAGGGTCTCTGGGCCCGCCCTCATTGAGGAGCCAGTGAAGGCAGCACAGGTTGGAGATGTTTTCAGCAGCTGACTGGGAGGAGGCCAGGGGAGAGAACTGGGGCCCATGGAAAGCCCAGAGCCTGCTGGCCTTTAGGGTCTGCAGCTGAGAGTCAGGGCGGCGGGCTCTGGAAGCCAGGGGAGGATGCCTAGGCTAGATGGTGTCAGGTTGGCAGCCTGGGGTCTGGGTTGGAGGGTGAGTTTTCTAGAAGTCCTGTAGTTTCCTCTCTACTGGTTGCAAACAATGATCAAGAGAGTTCTTGTTTATAATTGTGTGTGTGTTTTAGGCCATTTGTGGCGGTGCTCAGGGCTTATTCTTGGTTGTGTGTCCAGGGATCACTCCTGGCAGTACTCAGGGGACCCTATGGGGTACAGGAGATTGAATTCGGGTCAACCGTGTGCAAGGAAAGCGCCCAACCTGCTGTGCCAGCGCTTGGGCCCTGTCTTTGCTGTTGTTTGCTTGAGGAAGCTCTTTCAAGTGACAAATCCCTGAACCCGGCAAATCCTGGGGATGTGGGCCAGGAACTTGAGTCCCAGCACCCACAGTGACCAGGGGGACTCCCTCTCTGAGTATGCTGCATCCCAGAGTGCCAGGAGTGTGTGGAGGGAGGTGTCAGCTGAGTTGAGGACACCAGCTGCTTCCCATCCCTGCTCAGCCCCCGAGATGAAGAAGTGAGAATCCCTGTTCCAGCCCATGGACCTGACCAGTAAACCATGCTTTTTGTGGGGCAGGAACACCTGGAGGTGCTTAGGGGACCATATGGGATGCCAGGTTGGCTGCGTGCGAGGCAAGCGCCCTCCCCACTGTGCCATCTCCCCAGCCCTGTGCACCATGCTTTAAGTGTGGTCATGATTGCTCTCAAATTGGCAGCACCTATGCGTGGCTCCACGTTCAAAGGGGACGTGGGATTTTATGAGTTTCCTGCCTGCACCAGCTCCGACTCTTACCCACTCCATGCCTTGTGTGGAGGCAGTACACAGGGATTCATATCCCTTCCATATGAATGTGATGACTGTGTGCCTGTCCCTCATTCCCGTTTATCAGAACATAAGCGGTGCAAGAGTGACCCGGCCTTCTATAGCATGGTTCACTCACTGTCTGACTTGGGAGAAGCTGCCCTTCTCCATTTCCTGTCCATGTCATGGTCCACGAGGGGCTACACCAGCTCCCACCTGTGCTGAATGTTTCAGTCCTTTGTGACCCCACAAGGTGTGGTGACAAGAAGCCTGAGGCTGAGTGCGAAGAGAAGAGTGAGCACTTAGTGAAGGATGCTGGGGGGGACTGGCTTTTAACACTTGAAATTCCAATTAAAATGAGCCTTCCCAGGGGGTTCTAAGCAAACAGCAATAAAACTGTCAATGTGGCTTTGTTTTGGGGGATTTGGCCAGGAAGACTCTAAAAACTCCTTTCTTTTTGGTGGGGCATGGGGAGGTTATTGGGTTACACCAGGCAGTGCTCAGGACTTACTCCTGGTTCTGTGCTCAGGGATCACTCCTGGTGGGACTCAGGGGCCTATGTAGGGTGCTGGGGATTGAACTCAGGTCACTGCATGCAAGGCAAGTGCTTGACTTGCCGCCCTTTACTCCTGCTCCTCTTCTGTTTGGGTGGAAGGAAATTTCAGCAGGCAGAAGCTGCTCAGTGCATATCGCCCCAAACACTCCCCGGCTCGCCCCTCTGCTCCTGAGCTCGGGAAGGTCTCTAAGAGCTGGTCGCTGGGACAGAAGTCTGGGAGCACTGTCCCTCCCGCCCTGGTCAGAGCTGTCTAGTAGGGAGACTCTCCTGCATGTGAAGGTGCTTGGAGAGACCCAGAGGAGCCCTGCTCTCCTCCAGCACCTTGCTCAGGACAGCCCCAGCATCCACAAGGGCGTCCTGGAGGCAGCTCCCTGCAGATACCAAGGGTCAACTCTTGGGGGATCCTGGGAGCGCTGAGGTTGAACGCGGAGCTTTGACTGTAACAGGGATCACCATTCCTGGGCTGCCTGTTGCTCAGGGTTCAACGGTCTACAACAAAACTACAGAGGGCTCAGAGGGGACTCAGTCCTTCTCCCACAGTGTCCAGACCCACTCCCAGGAGTGGGGCCCTGGCAGCTGGCTTCGGGGTTTTCAGGCTGATGGAGTGGAACCAGAAATGAGAGGACAGATACTCACACCGGCTGGGCGAGGCCGAGCTGAGCTGTCAGTCCCTGAGGCTTCCACCTGGGTTCTTGTACACCTTTGTCTCTTCTACATTTTGTATTCCTGGGATGCTGGGGATCAGACTCAGGGTGCCACCCCCCCACACACACACAAAGGCTCCCCCTGAGCTGTCTCCAGGGTCCCGCTGCCTTTTTTTTTTATGAATGGAAAGACAGTTCTTCAGTCCCACCCTTTTCCTGGGAAGCTGGTGTGTCACTGGGATTTCAGAGGCGCCTGAGGAGAACCTGACTCGGCCCCACCTGGAAAATTGCTCTTTCTGCCTCTGCGCCCCTAGAATCCAGGGTGCTTTTTTTAAATTATTTCTTTTGGGCCACATCTACATTCCTTTGGGGCAGCATTCAGGGACTACACATGGCTCAGTGCTCAGGGATCTGTCTCAGTGGTGCTCAGGCCACCGCTTGGTGTTGGGGCTGGATCTCAGCTTCGCACAGACCAAGCATGTGGCTCAGCTCTGAGTTCCCTCTCTGGCCCTCCTGTGTATTTTGTTATTGTGACATATATCAGTGTGTATTATACACACATATACATATATTAAAGTTGCTTGGTTTTGTTTTGTGCGGGTCACACCCAGTGGTCCTCAGGTCTCTTCACTCAGGGATCGCTCCTGGAGGGCTCCGGCGAACCATATGCTTTAGTGCTAGACATGCTACCTTGATTGACTGAGTGCAAGGCAAGTGCCCTGTACATTGTACTATCTCTCCGGCCCCACGTTAAAGTTTATAGGCACTTGGTGGCAGTTTGGGAACTGATCTCAGTGCAGCTTTCAGCAAGGATATAATATACCTCGGGCTGGGTAGGGGTGGGCAGCCTTTTCTCTCCCTCCAAGGCTTACAACCAACTAGACCATGGAAGAAATTTTACAACAGTGAGATGCCCTGGGAGCCAAAGAGGCAGGAAGGCTCAGGAACTCCACATACCCTGACAACGAGTCAACGAGGGAGTGACTGAAAGTGGGAACCCAAGACACTTTACTGCAGCTTCTTACAGCAGAGCAAGCTTTGCAATGTGAGGACCATGGTGTGATTTCCTGAGGGGTCCCCAGGAGGGTGGCCATCCCCGGGAATCAGAAATGTCCCTGAGAGAGCTTTTGCTGTGCCCAGGGCAGTGACAGCCTCTGGCTGGGAAGGAGGGAGGGGAGCAGGCTTAGGGCTCCATGTGCCACCACTTGAAGGAGAAGGGCTGCCGGCGCACGTTGGTGCCGCAGTGCACCTCCCCTGCCGGATGTGATAGGCATAGTAGTCGTCGATGAAGGTGCAGTGCAGGCCCAGCGGCTCCAGCAGCGCCCGCACCTTCTCCTCCAGGCAGCAGCGGCCGTTGATGATGGGTCCGAAGGGCTTGGGGATGCCCAGGTGCTGGCCCAGCACCAGCATGTTCACCTGCGAGGGGCAGGACAGCATCAGTGGTGGCGTTTCCTTGGCAGCCCTCCCTTTACTTTGCATTTACAAACATTATTATTATCTTTATTGGGCTTGGGCCACACTGGTGTAATACTCAGGGCTTACTCCTAGCTCTACACTCAGGAATTACTCGTGGTGATGCTCGGGAGATCATATGGGATGCCGAGGATCTGGGTAGGCCTGCGCAAGGCAAGTGCCCTATCTACTGTACTATCTCTCTGATCCTTAAAATTATTAAAAAATATTGGGGCAAACATGAAGGCATGAAGAGAGGAGCTACTTTCAACTCGGTGTTGGGTTTCACACCCATGTTGGCCACGTACAAGGCAAACACCTTATTAGCTCTACTACTGCTCTGGCCTCTCCCATCTGCCACTTTATGGCAAACTCTTGCTCAAGGCCCAGTTCCAATGTGCTTCACATGAAATCCTGGAGCTACGGCAGCTGTTGCCCTCCCCATATTCCCAGCGTCCCCATGCCTGCCTGGCACAGGCTAGCTAGCATGTGCTCAGGAGCTGCTGAACGGATAAGCAGCTCCTCCTTCCTAGCACTTCCTGCACATTGGTACAGTGTAAATGACTCTGTTGCCTCCATCTTCTGGAAGGCCTGGGGAGGTGGAAAGAAAGGATGTGGGCCCCTGGGCCCATGTGGGTTGTAGACACAGCCCTGCTACTCCTCAGTTCTGTGATACAAGCAAGACACGGTGTGTCTGAGTCTCCTCAGCTAAATGAGGCCAAGCATGCTGCCATGGCTCTGAGGACTGGGCACCTGGGCACTGTTTGCTCTGAGAACACAGGTGGACTGGACACCTGAACACTATTTGCCCTGAGAGTGCAGGCCAGGACTGGACACCGGACACTGTCCTGAGAGTGCCGGACACCTGGGCACTGTTTGCCCTCAGAGCACAGGAACCATCGGCAGGTTTCTTGGTCCCTGTGTTTGCTCAGCCCCAGCCCCAGCTGAGGGCCTTGTGCTCTTCATTTCTCTTCCAGCTACACATTCTTGCATCCACTCCCACCTCCCACTCTGGGCTCTTGGAGTGAGTCGTGGCTTCTGCCCAGTCTTCCCCATGAAGGCCTGGATCCACTTGCTGCCTCTTGCTCGGCGCTGCCTCAGCCCTCAGTTGCTCAATCCCCTTTCCTTCCCGAGCAGGAAGTCAGACTGGGCGACAGCAGAGGACACCCAGTCACTGCGGCCCGTCGGATTCAGTAGAAGGGGACAAGAGGCCTTGTTTTGCCCAAGGAAACTTCATTCTAAACAGTATCTTTGCAGAATCTCAATGCATTTAACAGAACAACTGTGAGCCCTGGATCTGAGGCACTGCCTTAGATTGAGGATTGGGGGAACCGTTTGAAAACCCCGTCTGCCAGGAAGAAGGCTCGAGGGCTGGGGTGCTCACTTGGCTGGGCATTGGGAGCCCTGGCTTCCATTCTTGGCACCACATGGTTCCCCTAGCATGGTGACAGGAGAGACGGGGGGTCCTCCCCCATAAGTAAATTAGATACTATTTTGGACCTAAGGTTGGGGTCAGTGGTAGAACATTTGGCTTGCTAATGTGTGGGTTCAATCCACTGTACTTCTCCCCACTTTATGAGTAAAAGAAAAACTACTGTGTGGGGATTATTGCCCTCTCTGAACTCCCAGGCCACGGGTGCCAGAGTGATAGCACAGCGGGTAGGGCATTTGCTCTTGCACGCGGCCGACTCAGGTTCAATCCCGGCATCCCATATGGTCCCCGAGCACCGCCAGGAGTAATTCCTGAGTGAAGAGCCAGGAGTAACCCCTGAGCATTTCGGGTGTGACCCAAAAGAGCCAAAAAAAAAAAAAAAAAAAGGAATTGAACTCCTAAGTCCAGGGGTGGGGAAGGGGTGGCTGAGGGACCCCAGTAGAAATGCCTGGCCCTCAGTTGTTTATAGAATTCACAGGAACAGGGTAGAGGGCTGTTACAAAGACTTTAGCCTTCTTCCCCGAAAAGTGTGTGTGTTGTGTGTGTTTGGGGTGGGGGTTGCTGGGGAGAAAAGTCAGAGAGAGAAGCTCCTTCAGTGTGAGATTTGCATGCAGGAGGCTCAGAACCCAAAACCAAAGTTTCCCGATTAACTCCAAGATGGTGCCAGGGAGCCACTGCTCAGTATTTCCGACAAAGTCAGATTCTCCTCACAGTCACCTGCAGGGAGGTCACCGCATCAGGGTAGGGCTACCTCACCTGTGCAAAGAGGCCTCCCAGATCCCCCAGCCTGAACAGGTGCCCCTACCTTTATCCTCCTTATTACAAATGTGACTTGAGAGGGGGCCTGTAGGCGACAGGGATGCTCAGGAGGACGGAACCTCGAGCTGCTGGAAGCTGGGCTCTGCAGCCAGACCTTGGCTCTGAACCCTGTGTTTGTGGATTTGGGTCTGATCTAGCATTGCTGGGGATTGAGCGGAGTCTCTGTGCGCAAAGCATGTGCTCACCAGCCCTTTGAGTATCTCCATCTGCCCCAGCTGTGTGCTCTTATTCACTCCCGCAGACCCCACCTGCTCCTCATCTGTGAGCAGCCTCTGGCTCCCGGGGCCCGAGAGGAGCCCAGTGGCTTAACTGCTCGGGTCATGCAGCTCCCGGTGTGTGTGGTGCCTTGGTAACCCACACCTGTGAGTCACCGCCTGCCTGGCCTTGACTTCACCCCCAAGGCTGCCTCCTCACCATGTTCGGGAACAAGGCCTCAGCCTTGAGGTCCCCTCTGGCGTCGCGCTGGAGCTTGAAGAGCTGCGGGATGTCCACGATGTCACGCTCTGTCAGGCCCAGCTCTCGCTTCAGCACTTCCCGGTTCCAGTCGATGCAGCTCTGTGGGTGGGATGGGGTGGGGTGTGGGGGTGGGACTGCCTGGGGCAGGACAGCTGCCCTCCCCTACCCCGCGCTGGCCAGGGAGGGGTGGCTGGCAGCAAAGGCCACTGAGCCTTTCTGTGCTGGCTGGCCCGCATCTGCTCAGTCCCTGGTCTCTGAGTGACCGCTGTGTCCCCTGAGGGGCTGCTCCCTGCGTCTGGTTTCGCTTCCCTTTCCCTCACTCTTGTCACTGCCTTTTCTCTTTCCCACTGTCACCTCATGTGTGTTCCTTTGGGGGCAGCTGGGCCCTTCCTCTCATGACCTGAACCAGCAGCTCTGGGTAGCCATGAAGCCTCTCAAGCTGCCGGAGGGATGGGGGGGTGAGCTAGGGGCCAGGTGGTCCTAGTACCTCTACGTAGGAATTGTGTTCCCGTAATTTCTTGTTGGACAGAATGTCTTTGATTTTCTGCTGTTTTGTTTCTGTAATGGAGAAAAAGGAAAGAAAAAAAAGGCAGATGAATTCAGAGATCTGATTTCCTCTACCCTCTAGGTAATAGGGGTATGAGTGCGGGTATGGGAGGCTCAGTTACCCAGGGATAAAACAGGATAGCAATCACTCCTAACACAGGAGTGATCATTCCTAACACTACATGAATTTGGGAATACACCCCATGGTACTCACAGGCTACTCCTGGCTCAGAGTTTTCTCCTGGTGGTGCTCAGGTGGCCCTGTGGTACCAGGGTTTGAATCAAAGCCTCCTGTATGTTCCACCCACTAAGCCATCTCTTTGGTTCCCACAATAGAGGTTTGCTGTGAGCACCTGGGATGCCAACAACTTTATTGTCTATTTTGTCTCATTGGGGGGGCCCCATATCGAGTGTTGTATAGGACTTACTCCTGGCTCTGCTCGGGGGTTGCCCATGAGGGTCTGGGGTCCACTATGGCCTTCTGCAGGGAAAGCACGTACTCCGTCAATGGAACTTTCTTTGATCTTCACTTTTTTTTTTTTTTTTTTTGCTTTTTGGGTCACACCCGGCGATGCTCAGGGGTTACTCCTGGCTCTGCACTCAGGAATTACCCTGAGGTGCTCGGGACCATATGGGATGCCGGGATTGAACCCAGGCCGGCATAGGCCGCGTCAGGCAACGCCTACCCGCTGGGCTATCGCTCGGCCCCTTTTTTTTTTGCTTTTTGGGTCACACCCGCGTGCTCAGGGGTTACTCCTGGCTCTGCACTCAGGAATTACTCCTGGCGGTGCTCGGGAGACCATATGGGATGCTGGGGATCGAACCCGGGCCGGCACAAGCTGGCCACGTGCAAGGCAAACGCCCTACCCGCTGGGCTATCGCTCCAGCCCCTGATCTTCACTCTTTCATGGACTAACCTCCCACCTGTGAGCCCCAAGAGCTAGGAGCTACTCTATCTTGCTCACAGGGCATCCCTGCACTCAGCCTGGCACCCTGGTTATGCATGGTGGGTGCTCAGAAGGCATCTGTGCAATTTCATATGGCAAACAGACAACACATGAAGGCAAACCTGTCTGGGGAGAAGAGGTGGGGCCTACTTACTCTTTTTTTTTTAGGCTTTTTTGGGTCACACCCGCGATACTCAGGGATTTCTCCTGGCTCTGCACTCAGGAATTATTCCTGGTGGTGCTCGGGGATCATATGGGATGCCGGGATCAAACCCAGGCTGGCACAGGCCAGCCGCGTGCAAGGCAAACGCCCTTCCCGCTGGGCTATCACTCTGGCCTGGGGCCTACTTACTCTTGCCGGGAACATCACGGCCTCCCGTGGCCCTGCAGCATCTGCTCCCAGAATAGTTTGTAGCAGGAGCTGGGGCTGGCCAGGAGCAGCCGGAAGCCCTGGAGGCAGAAACATGGGGATTAGACATCACGGTGGGGCTCCAGAGGGGAGTGTGGCCTGAGAACAGGGTGGGGTGCGACAAGCCCCTGGGGTGGGGAGAAATGGCCTGTTAGGGCAGCTGCAGGGCTGTGCTCAGCAAGGGAGAAGGCTGCCCCCACCAGCACCTTGTCGGGAGCGGGCACGAAGCTGAGGAACTCATCAATGTGGCCCACACACAGCCAGTCGGAGAAGAGTTTCACGGGCGCTGCACCTGTTGGGCCCCCAGAAAATCCTGCAGGGCCTGGTGCATCTCCTGGCTCCCGGCACTGGAACACAGGATGGGTGGTGTTATGGGTGGGGTGGGGAGCAGCTGTCCACCAGAGCTCTCTGAGGGGCTGGAGTCTCAACAAAGGGCTTCTCCGTCAGCAAGGGAAGGGAAGGGGACGCCCCTTCATATCCGCAAACACTGAAGGAATTTAGGAATCATCATCTCCATTTACTGGGAGGAAATGGAGATGAGAAGTTAGGTGGCTAGGACCAGACTTGTCCCCAGCACGCCCTGCCCGTCCTCAGCCTGGGCGCCATGTGTGATGGGAGACACGGCTGCACAGGCGTCCCCTTCTGAGTCTGGGACTCGGGTGAGCTGTGGGTGAGGGCGGATCCCTTCTCTCTCCGAATTGCTGCTTCTGGGTCTGCCTCCAGACCTCTTTATATTACCATTCTCCTCTGTTGGTTTCTGGATCTCACCCCAGTGGTGCCCAGAGCTTACTCCTGGTTCTGGGCTCTCAGAGATCACTCTGAGATGGTGGAGGGGATTGAGTCTGGGTCAGCTGCGTGCAAGGCAAGCAAGTACCTTATACTCACTACATTCTTTCTCTGGCCCCTCCAAGCTCCTTTGAGACTCACATTCTGCTCCTGTTTCCGTTGCTCTAGTCTTTTTGAGCACCCCGGTTCACCCAGTCTAAGGGCCTTTTTACAGGTTCCTGCATCTGGTGGGAACTACGCCCACCCAGATCTTCTTTCTTATCCCCAGGCCCCAGCTCAAGAGCAGGGGATCAGAGAGAGGCCTCTCCCTGGCTGTCCTGACAACTCCCTCACCTCCTGGATCTCAGCGAGCCTTGATGGTTGCTCCTTTTTTCTAGTGTTTCCCACCGAGAATAGCAGCAGCAACTTGTGAAGATCCTGGCCATTCTCTCCTTGCCAAGTCCCTACCACCCCAACAAAGACTCAGCCAACAGTCCCTGCTGGAAAGGGCTGAAGTGGCAGGGCTGGGCTTTGCACCTGGGTCTCTCACACTCCCGCGTCCTTTGTCCTTGGCCAGGGAGTCCTCCCACCTCCTGCACATGAGTGAGGATGAAGCACTCCTGGGCTGCAAGCAAGAGGTTCCTGCTCTGCCCCTCACCTGGGGTAAAAGGCTGCTCCCGATGAGAATCCTGCCCAGGGGGTACTGCTTCCCTCCAACGGTGACAGGAGGGCTCACTTCCAGGTTCCCAAAGGAGTCGAGGTCAGAAGCCTCCCCTGTTTGGGGCTCTCGAGTCACATAGCCAAAATCTGGACCCTGAGATGGGAGAAACAGGTGGCAGGAGTTAGTGACTCTTGTCTCTGGACGAGGAGCAGGTGGGGGTGAGTTCAAAAGAGGGACCTGGCTGCTGGCAGCAACTTGGGAGTGGCCAGCTGCAGGCTGGGGCGGGGTCCGTTAAATTTAGGGGAATGAGGGCAGAACGGGCAGTGAGCCAGGCAAGGAAGGGGCTGATACTGGCGTGTCCTTTATGCATATGGCTGCTTCATGACCTCTAACCTGGAAGAGTAATGGATCTTGTTTTGTAGGGGCCACACCCGCAGAGCCATGCTAGGAGACAAGAGCCTGGTAGTTTGGAGCCTGGCCCAGCAGTGCTCAGGGGCTGCTACGGTTCCTCACGTTATGCTCAGGGGATTGAACTCAGGGTCTTGTCTATGCCAGGCACGTGCTTGCCCACTTTAGCTTCCCACTTCCCCAAAAGATCTATTTTGTGGTTGTTTTTAGGGCTGCACCCAGCAGTGCTGGGGCCTACTCCTGGCAGAGTGCAGGGCACCTGGAAGCACCAGGGATTGAACCCAGGGCTCCTGCATGCATGTGTAGTATGTGATCTAGCCCTTTAAGTAATTTCTCCGGCCCCCAAATCTCATTTCTATCCTTATTTTTCAGTGAGGAACATATGCTCAGAGTGGTGCATGGATTTTCAGGTTTAAAACTTGTTTGTTTCTGGGCTATACTCGGCTGTGCTCAGGGGTCACTTCCAGCAGTGCAGAGGGGACCACAGACAATGCCAAGGATCAAACCAAGGTTGGCCACATGCAAGGCAAGTGCCTTAGCCCTTGTGATCACTCTCTGTTTCCTGGTTTTTGTTTGCTTGTGTTTGGATGCCATCTGGTGGTCCTTGGGGCATTTTGAGGTGTCAGGGATTGAACCTGGGGCCCCTGCATGCAGAGTGGGTGCTCAGCCCATGGAGCCTCTCCACCCCCTCCTGGCCTTCTGCTGCTTCAGGTTTTTCTTTCTGAGCCATCTTGGCTGGTGGCCTCTTGCCCTGTCTTCAGAGCACATCACTCCATCCGCCCCTTCCACCATTTCCTGCCTTCTCTGACCCTCCCTGCTTCCCTGCAGAAGGAGCCTTAGGCTTACACAGAGCCCACCTGGCCCACAGCTCCTCAGCTGAACCACATCTGGAGTCTCTTCTGCACGGAGGTTCCCGGGATGGGGCATGTTTGAGGGCCATCTCCAAGTCTACTTCACTAGACTCTGGGCACCACCTCCCACTCCCCCAATATGGGGGAATGCTACACCCGGCAGTTCTCAGAGCTTACTCCTGGCTCTGTGCTCAGGGATCACTGCTGGCAGGGCGGGATCACCCCTGGCTACGGGTGTTGGCTACACCATCGCTCTGGCTCTCGCCCAAACACTTTTTGGAGCAGATCCCACCTTGAAAAAAAACCGTCATCCCCTTTCCTGCCCTTCCTTCCCCTCTGATATCCCGTGGACCCACCACATCACTCTCACCCACATCTTAGTGACCAAGCAGCTAAACCCTTGGGCACTGGGCAATGCCCAAGCCTTGTCCTTATACCTTGCGGGACCTAAGCCACATCCTCTGGACTCTTTCTGCACCTGGCCTTTGGGACCCAGCAGGAGGGCTCTGGGGAGGTTCATTCTCTGCCACCTGGCACTGGGGGGAGCTGGCCTGTCCCTGCTCCTCTCACGTCTCCACTTTCTCCCCATCCTTGGGTGGGCTCTCTGGAATACTTCTCACAGGCTCAAAGTCCTCATTTAGAGGTGCCCCTTTGGCAACCCTGGTGGGTTGGTCCAGGCCCCACCAACACCAAAGTCCACAGATATTTGAGTCTCTTATAAGATAGCACTATGTTTGCAAGTCATTTACTCGTAGGCCCTATACTTCAAACCATCTCTGGATTGTTTGAACACTGGGGGTGCTGTGCAGGTTGTTATCCTGTCTCGTCTAGGGAGTAAGGAAAGAGAGAGAAAGTCTCTCATGCTTAGCACAGACATGACCACCCTAGTCCTGAACACTGAGTACGAATTTCCCACAGTGACTGGCAGGATTGGGGGTGAGACCCCACAGATATGGTGTTGACCACTGTGTCCCCTCTGGGCTTCTCTGCCACTCTCCAGGCAGGTGCCTGCTGTCCTTCCTACCCCCAACCCCTGAGAGTGACTTAAGTAGCTCACATTTGTCATAAACAGAACCACTGACCCCTTCCTTCCCCCTGTCATGTCACCACCCCCACCCCATCTCCAACTCACCACAGGCCAAAGTCTATGTCATCCTTGGCTCTGTGCACAGGAAATCCTTCAGTGTCTGCCCTCAAAAATGGTCACCTCACACCCTCCTCGTTCCCTGCTCTGTGGCCCCCCTCATCCTTTCTGTGACCTGTGGCTCCTGCATCAGTTTTCCCTACCCCAAGATCCCTATTCCTTCCTGCCTGAGGTCCCTGGTTCAGACCTGGGGTCCTTCTGGGAATACAAGAAGTGAGTGACGGCTAGGAGTGTGCTCCGGGACCCACAGAGGCCAGGGCTGACCTTCCACGTCTCCATTCTCCTTTCCTGTGCTTGGGACAGCAGCTACGTGGAAGGTGGTTAAGTGAAGTGAGTCAGTGCCTGGAAAGGATTCAGTGCCGTGACGAGCACAGCGTGCCCTGCTCAGAAAAGTCACAATGATGATAATTTCTAATTCTGGACTTGAGTTTGCACGTACCAGACAGACGAAGTCAAGCCAGACTCAGCAAAATGTCGTCCCACCTCCCTGTCCTCGAGGTCAGCTGATAAAGTCACAACTTGCAAATGGTCTTTGATTCAGAAATCTCCCCATGCCCCTATATCTCAGATGGAACCTCCTGCCCCACCCTCCCCCACCATGGCTGAGCCCACCTGGTAGGACAGAGCCTCTGGCTAGACCCGGAAAGGCACAGGAACAAGCCCGACCTCCCTCCTGAGCAAAAATGGAGAACAGGGCACGGCCACAGAGGGCTTTGGGGAAGGCAGGGCCAGATCAGATCATGGTGAAAGCAAGAATGGCCTATGGTTCCCCTGCCTGAAGGGTGCTTACATGGAATTGTACCTGCAGAAACCGGGGTGTTCTGCCAGAGACATGGGGGAGGCGGGTAAGGAGAACCAGGCTTCCAGGCCAGAGTTTCGGAGGCTGGTGTAACACCCCCCCCCCGTATCCCTCGCCCTCTGCCCAACCCTCCATTGCGTACCAGCATACATTTGGGGAACTCTTTCAGGCCCCGGTTCCTCGGGGAGTCAAAGACCACAGGCAGCGTTTGGTGTGGGGCCTGGATGTAGCCGATTTCCATCTCATCCTGTAGAGGGAAGTGGGAGGGGGCACTTGCAGGTGGTGGCTTGAGTTTTCATGTACAGAGTTTCCCCTGCATCTAGAGCCCTGAATGAGGCTTGCAGTCAAGGGCAGAGGAGTTCTCAGGGCCAACTCTACCCTCAAGGCTTGCTCCTGGCAGGACTTGGGAGACTAGGTATGGTGCCAGGGATCAAACCTGGGATGGCTGTGTGCAAGGCAAGCATCTGCTGTGCAATCACTAGGGCCCTCATGGGTGATATTTAACTCCACCAGGGGAAGTGGTTTTGAGACAGTGGAATTTATGGTGTGGATTTGCCAAACAGGATCCAGGCTGATCCATCTGCAAGGAGGTGGGGGGGGGGTGTGATCCATGGAATGAGGCAGGTGATAGACATGGAGGAAGGGCCCTAGGTGGCCAGGACAGGGCAGAGACGGCTTCATGGGGGCTGAGGTCCTGTGGGAAGGAGGAGGCGACTAAGAGCAGTCCTTCCCTGAGGTGTCAGGTAAGGCTCCTGCCCAAGGAGTACGGGAGGGCTCAGAAAGGAGCCAGGTGACTTGAAATCTATAGTGACATGTGACACTGAATATGAATTACCTTTAATCTGAGCTGTATAAAATGGCCATTCTTATAGGTCAAAGATGGCAGACTGGGGCCAAAGAGCTCAAAGGGCTGGAGTCCCAGGGTCGATCCCTGGTGTCGGGATCCTGAACACCTCCAGGTGAATGCCCCCCCCACTCCCCACTGTGCAGAGACACCTTCTAGCACTGTTAGGTGTGACTCCCGGACCCTAATAAAAGATAGTGAAAAGAAGATGGAGAATAATAGCAGTTTCAGATGGCCAATTTAATGCAGGCATGGGTTTAGAAAATAGGTAAATTCAGAGCTGGAGTGATAGTTCAGTGGGTAGGACACTTGACTTGCATGTGGCTGACATGGGTTCAATCCCTGGCATCCCATATGGTCCCCTGGGCACTGCCAGGAATAATTCCTGAGCACAGAGTCAGGATTAAGCCCTGAGCATCAACAGGTATGGTCTAATTCCCTCCAAAAGGGTAAATCCCATTGAGGGCTCATGGAGGGAACATCCAGAGAGGAGCAGGGACAGGGAGGAGGAGGTCCTGGGCAAAGGTGTGGACATGGAAGCAGAGAGGGGCCAAGTCCTGGGACAGTTCGGGGAACAACAAGGAAATTAGGTTCAGGCCAGCCGGGCCCCTGGCACTGCCCGATGCCAGGTGCTAAGTGGGACTTGGCCTCTGCTTCTATCTGGGCAGCCTCTGGCATTATGGGGCATTCAGTTGTCCCAGACAATGAATGGAGAGGTGGGGTGACCAGGGTCTCAGCAGGCTAGTGCCATTCAGGGTAGCAGGGAGGGGCAGCCAGTTTGTAGGGGGTGGTGCTGTGATCTCTGGAAAGTGCTGGAATAGGGTGTTGTCATGTCTGATGGGAGTTTAGAAGAATGGACCTAGAAGGGCTGGCTGAGCTGCACCCATGAGCTCTGCATTGCTTTCTGGGGTCATTTGAGCCAGAAGGGCATCCCCGTGATGGCCAGAGGGCCGATGATAGCACAGCCAAGTGTGAGGCTATTTGGTGGTGAGCTATTTGGTGGTACCCCATCTTTGAGGACACTCAGGTACTCTGAACCCTCTACCTGAGGCAGGTTGAAGCCTGAGCACCCCCCCACCGAGCCCCAGTAGTGTGCAATGGGGTACCTGCATCCACCGGTCGTCCATGTTCTGCTCTGCGGAGCCACGGTCAGCTTGCACTGGGCTTTCTTGGCCAGTTCCGCCACTGACTTCAGGAAGTCCTTGTTCTCATATGTGCTGGAATGAGCCCAGAGAAGCTGTTTAGCACTCTGGACTCAGTGGCCAGTGCCTGGGCAGACCCTGCTGCACCCCTGCCCACCTCTAATTGCAGTAAGGACTTGTGGGAGCACCTTCCCATGGAGGAGGACTCCGATGGGGAGTTACTGTGGAAGGTCACCCCAGCTGGGGTCAGCACTGGCATTCAAACCCACGCCTGGGTGGGCTCTTGATGACTGTCACCTCTTTTGTTTTAGGACCACTTTTGTTCTAGGGTGGTGATCAGGGCTTACTCCTGGCTCTGCTCAGGGATCTCTCCTGGTGGGCTCGGGAGACCATATGGGGTGCTAGGGATTGAACCTAGGTTGTCCACCAACACCAGGTCGGCAAGGCAAACTCCTTATCCATGAGAAAGAGAGCAACTCCGACATGCTTAAGGAAGGGTCTGGGCCAGCAGATGGGCGGTGCCCCCAGAAGTTAGTGCAGGTGGACACACTCAGACAATACCAGAAGTTCAGGTTGACTAGGAAGGTATGTTTTGTTTATTAAAAAATATTTTCTAGGTTTTGGGTCACACTCTGCAGTGTTCAGGGGCTATACCTGGTGGTTTGTCCTCACGTGACCATCTATGGTGCCTGGATTCACACCAGGGCAGCCTCATAGTACACACTAGGCAAATGCCTGGGCCGTTGTATTTTCTCTCTCTGGCCAACAAATCTTATATATATATATTTTTTTTTTTGGCTGTTATGGGCCACACCTGGGACTTCTCAGGACCATTCTCAGCTTAGAGGTCATTCCCAGGGATGATGGGGGACCATGCAGACTGGGGGTTTGGCCCCAGTGCTCTTACATGTAAGATGGGCTCCAGGCCCTGAAGCAACCCCAGAACATGCATTTTTCAGTGGGGGCATTCCAGGGTTCTGGGGAGGAAAGTCCACACTGAGCAACATGGCATCCTGGAGACCGAGGACAGTCCAGGTAGAGCAAAGACTATTGGCCCAAGAGGCAAAACCCTGGGGCGGGATCACAGTCACCCCATCACCCGACCCCCCATTTTAGGGTCCCAAATCATTCACCAAGCCTCAGTGAGGGCTGGGCTGGTGAGTCTGGGCCCCCCAGCCATGCACCACCCCCACCATGGCCACTCCAGATTTTAAGAGTTCTCACCTGCAAACATATACCTCTAGGGGAGGCTGAGTATTGGGGGTCATGATCCAGGGGGCCACGCGGAAGAGCACGCGATCTTGGAAGAGCAGGGCTTTGGGGAGCTCCTGCAGGGGTGGGGGAGGAGAGTCACCAGGTGCATGGGCCAGACAGGCTCCCCACAGGCTTCCCAAGGGCTCCCCAACTCCCGCCGGCCCCCACTGGCCCTTGAGTCTGCCTACCGGCTTGGATGCATCCAGCAAGGAAATGCCGAGGGAGACGAGCCCCGGGAAGTTGGCATCTGGGAAGGCCAGGCCCTCTACGTAAAAGTTCGGTGCTGTGCCGGCCCCGGGAGGTCCAGGGTATGGACCGGCTGCCCAGGGCCCAGGACTGCCTTGAGCCTGGATGGCTGTTTACCCCCTGGGGAGAGCAGGGAGGTCAGGCTTGCGTCCCTAACTCAGCGAGTCCTGGGGCTGGGTGCCTGCCAGGCCCACTGCACGTCCCTGCTACCAGCCCCCTCATAGCTAAACCTGCCGAGTGTTCCCCTAGGAAAAGGGACAAAAACTGCTGTGACATACTGACTGGATCTGGCCTTTGCCCTGGCCCAGTTTGTAGGAAGTTCAATATACATTACAATTCCATTTCCCCCACTTTATCCACAAGCACCTGAACTCCATGGAACTCTGGGGAGATCTAGAGACCCATGGGTGAGTAAAGAAGAGCCAAAGTAATCAAAGTAATGGGATAGTAAGTGCGGTGGAGGGAGATGTTAGGAGGGCTTCCTGGAAGAGGGGGCTTGTTACCTAAGTAACACCAGTCCAGTCACTCTGGAGTGGAAGTAAGTCAGATCAAAGCCCTCAGATGCTGTCCCTACCTCTTGCAGGAAAAGTCAAATCTGTCCACACCTTTCAACCCAGACCTTGGCCCTTCCTTCTCCTGCTTCTCCTCCCACTCACCCTGTGCTTTCCCATCACCTGCTCCTGTATGGGCCGTGGAAGCCCTTGGACTCTGCCTGCCCACCTGCATATCTGCACCAGGGATCTGGGCACCAGATACTCGGCCTGGAGCGTCCTTCCCCAGCGTGTGTGCCGCCGCTTCTGCTCCCCCTCCTCCCTTCCCGCCAGACTCCTCTGCAGATCTCTTCACACATTTGAGGTGCTTCACCCCAATTTCCCACACACGAGTTCTGCCTGAGGGGAAGGTGGGAGGGCAGGACTTTGTTAGCACAGGTGCTCCTGAGCACTCAGAAGATAGCAGGAGGGAGGGACAGCACGGACATGCACACAGGCAGCGTGAATGCGAAGATAAATCTACGTAAACAAAGGTCCTCTGTGAGAGAGAGAGAGAGAGAGAGAGACTCATGTGGGACCTAAAGATTCACAGTGTGTGTGTGTGTGTGTGTGTGAGAGAGAGAGAGAGAGAGAGAGAGAGAGAGACTCATGTGGGACCTTAAGATTCACAGTGTGTGTGTGTCTGTGAGAGAGAGAGAGAGCTCATATGTGGAACCTAAAGATACACAGTGCGTGTGTGTATGTGTGTGTGTGTGAGAGAGACTCATATGTGGAACCTAAAGATACACAGTGCGTGTGTGTATGTGTGTGTGAGAGAGAGAGACTCATATGTGGAACCTAAAGATACACAGTGTGTGTGTATGTGTGTGTGTGTGAGAGAGAGAGAGAGAGAGAGAGAGAGGGAGAGAGTCTCATGTGGGACCTAAAGATTCACAGTGTGTGTGTGTGTGTGTGTGTGTGGTGTGTGTGAGAGAGAGAGAGAGAGAGAGAGAGAGAGAGAGGGCTCATGTGGGACCTAAAGATACACAGTGCTGTAGTAACAAAGATTCTAAGGCAACACAATGGAAGAACTCACACACAAAATTGCATTGGGGGACGTTTGGGGAAGGAGGGTGTTGGGGTACTTGCAGAGGGAGGGGGTACACTGGTGATGGGTGTGGTATTGAAATTAATGCACTGAAACCATTATTAATAGCATTGCATACCACAGAATCTTAATGAAAAAGAGTAGATAGATAGATAGATAGATAGATAGATAGATAGATAGATAGATAGATAGTTAGATAGATGATAGACAGAGATATTCACTGTCACTGGGAAGAGATTTCTGTCCTCGGTACTCCCAGCACCAGATACCACCTTTCCTTTGTTTATTCTCTTGATTTGGGGATAGGCTCAGTGGTGTTTGGGTGCCACTCCCAGCTTTGTGCTCAGGCTCACTCCTGGCAGTGCTCAGGGGGAACATGTGGCGCTGGGCATGCTGCCTGCAGAGCCTGTGCTCAGGCCTTGATCTCGCTCTCCCGCCCAGACCCGGCCTTGATCTCGCTCTCCCACCCAGACCTGGCCTTGATCTCGCTCTCCCGCCCAGACCCGGCCTTGATCTCACTCTCCCACCCAGACCTGGCCTTGTCTACTACATTTGGCTCCAGGGGTCTGTCCTAGAAGCCAGAGGCAGGGACTGGGTCCATCTTACTGCCGCGTCCATCCTTGGCTCCTGGAACCTAGCTCAGAAGGTGCATTCTGGAGTTATCCCGTGATGGGTGTGTGCATGTGAAGGGAGGGGCCCCTGTTGGCGGGACAGAAGCGGGCAGCCAAGTACGACTCACGGTTGGTGTGAAACACCCTGACTTTGTCCATCTCTGATGTGGCCACATGGAGCACCAGCTGATGGCTGCAGAAGAAATCTCTGGGTGTGTTTGTGCGCAGGGGTCAACAGGGACATGTCCTGCAGGTCTGGGAGAGAGGCCCGTGAGACCCTGCAGCCCCCCAGCCCGCCCCCACACCACCCTTTGCTGTTTATTGGCTCTCCTGATTTTAGCTTCTTCATAGTCTTGACATGATGCTCCTTTGGGAATGAAAACTAATCAAATTTCTGTTCTCGGTCCACTAGGATGGGCTGAGGGGGTAAACTAGGCAAAGCTGGAACCCTGTTTGTATCGTTTGCTGCCCTGTTCCTAACTCCTATGATGAAGACGACCGGAAGCTTCTGGAATAATGTTAAGCATATGACAGACAATTGTCCATAAGCAAATTGTCCAGGGGCTAGAGTGATAGTCCAGTGGGTAGGGCATTTGCCTTGCATGTAGCTGACCCAGGTTCCATCCCCAGCATCCCATAGGGTCCCCAAGCACCGCCAGGAGTAATTCCTGAGTGCAACACCAGGAGGAACCCCTGAGCATTGCTGGGCATGACCCAAAAAGAATTGTCCACAGAATGAGTGGAAAGTCCTCTCCCCTAGCCCCTAGCTGAAGTGAGTCTTGTGACTAATTTGAATATTGGCCCCCAAAGGCAAGACTGGACAAGCATCGTAAGTGGACAATTGCCAAGGGCTGGAAAGTCATCTGGGAGGGAAATCACTTCAGATGGACCATTACCAGGGATGGGACTATTGTCACGGGCTTGGCACTGGAGTGGGATGGGGTTGGAACTCCCCTGGGTCTCGGGAGCTGGGAAGTTATTTCAGCTCTCATCAGGAAGCAGGACTGAGGGGTGGTGTTTGCAGGAATAGTGAGACTGTGCAAAAAAAATAGGACAGCCCATGGCCTGGGAGGGCCCCAGGAAACTGCCCAGTTGGAACCTAAGTGTACGCCTGGTTGTGTGGAGGCTGTTTCCTGCCAACCAGCTGCAATGACTTCAAAATGCAGCAGCTTGTAAGCTTGTCCAGCTGTTCTGGTAACCACCGCCTCGCCTGGCCAGTGGGTCTCACTTCTGTTGCAAATGGCCCAATGCCCTGCATCCTGGCTGTACTCCGTAGATGTCCCAGTGACACCCCTACCACTGTTGTGTGCCGAACCCTATTTTGCTGCTGGGAAACCCAAGTTCAAGACCCGAGCTTGTGACAAGCTGTGAGACCTTGTGCAAATTGCCTCAACTTCCCTATCTATGAATCGGGGTAGGGATAACATACTTTGAGCCTTGTGTGGAAGGAAAATATGAGAAGATTCTGAGTGGTCAGACCCAGGCTCAGCACATGGCACAGAATCAGGGCTGATTGGGTGGCAATTGACGGCAGCAGTCAGACTTCATATTCACTTCTCTATTTATTTAGAGAATAAATAAATTCTCTGGGCTAGGGGACTGTGCAGATCCAGGATTCTAACCTGGGATTCCTGTAAGCAAGAGGTCTCTCTAGTGCTTTGAGCTTTCTCCCTGCCAACAGTTAAGCTTTGACTGAGATTTCAGATCCCAGGTTTGACTCATGTAAAGTCTGGGGTGGGGAAGTGGGTCAGGACATGGAAACAGAGTCCAGGAAGAAGCACCGGGGTCTCAGCTTTCCTCTGGCTGCTGTGTGACAGAATCATGTAACTTGCCCTCTTAGGACCTGGTCTTCTCCCTCCCCTGTGGACAGAAACAGGAATGTGCATCCATGAAGCCCAGGTTCGGGGGCTGCTTAGGCTCAGGCTGCCTGAACACGCGCGCTTGAGAGGAAGCCAGGACCCTGCTTACAAGCTCTTGGGCGCTTTACCTTTGCTGGTGAGCACTTGATCATCCTCACCATCCGTGGTGGCACACTCAGGACTGTCTCTGTCACAGTTCACCAGCAGGATGGCGCCTTGCCCTTGAGGACCCCAGGTCCAGGTGCTCTGTGGATGCCCAGGAGGAGTGGGGTGAAGGCCCCCACCCCTAGGCTGCAGGGAAGCTCAGCCACTTCTCTCTGGCCTCCCTGCCAGCCTCACCCAATTTTTCCAAGCTTGTTCCCATACTGGGTCATACTTGAGTCCCAAAGGGATTTTTGTTGGCACCACCTGCCCCAAGCCATGAGCAAATTCAGCAAAAATGCAACGTCGCGCTTTAAAGCGGGAGCCCAGGAGAACACAATTACTGCTAACAGCTCGGAAAATCTGTCGGATTGGCAAAGTGAGTGCAGCTAAGTATTTGTGTTGAGATTCTAATCTCAATTGTGCCTCTTGTGTGGACCCTCAATGAACTAGTTCTCCAGAGTGTGGGCTATTCTTAGCAGCCAGCACTGCGGCAGCAGATGGAAGCCCCTTCGCAGAGGCAGTAGTGACGCCAGCTGTTGGCAGGAGACTTGCCCAGGAACTGGGGAGACACAACCCTTGGGCGGGTCTGAGGACACCTTCATTCCCTGCACTGCTATTGTGAACTCACTTCCGGAAAAGCTACCCCTCACCCCCGCAGTCTTTTAACAGCAGGAATTGTTCCCACAGCTGTGGGGTTTCGGGACACCCTGAAATTTGCCCTTGGACCCCAGTTAAAGCAACTGGTCACTGGACACCCCACCTCTGCAAGTCCTCACCGCTGGGCTCTCAGCCAAGTCCTGCCTTTATTTGTCACTGTGGGAATATTGTCCAGGGTTCACACATGGAAGACAAAAGTGCATTATATCCTGGTTGACGGCCTTAAAATTTTCCCTGCAGTGAATTTTTTTCTTTTTTTTTTTTTTTGGGCCCGGATTCAGGGGTTTTGGCTCTGCTAGGAATACCCGGCGGACATTCTCTGAACCCGCAATCAGTGAAAATTGAATGTGGCAAAAAAGAGGGGAAATATATAAATCAAAAATAGTTGTGGCGATTCAAATTTTCTTCCTAAATTGTCCCTTTGACGCTAAAGGGACATTTGTGTGTGTGTGTGTGTGTGTGTGTGTGTGTGTGTGTCTGTGTGTCTGTCTGTCTGTCTGTGTCGTGTCTGTGTCTGTGTGTTTGTTAAGGCAGATGACTGTTAACCCAAATACCACCAGGGGGCGACCGAGGAGTACCTGGCTGTGATACTTTCAGAGCATGTACCAGTCCCGGTTGAGCCCTACCTGGTCTTTCCTTACTGCTGTGGGCTTCACTTTACCACTGCGAGTGATGTCGGCAATCAACGAGATTTCTGAAAACACACAGTTAAGAGGAGCTGGTTAGAGAGGGAGCCAGGAGGGTGACACTTAGCCTGTCCCCGCAGGACAGTCCTTGCCTAGGGGGCCATCTGTGCTCAGGATTCTCCCCCTACCCTTTAGAGAACAGCAGAGCCCCTGCCCTCTGTGATGACCCTGCAGGTCAGTGCCCTGCTCCCCCTGTGCTCAGGTAGAACTCCAACCACCTTGGTGGGACTTTGCTGTGAAGTACCCGGGGGGGTCTCTGGCCCCCCAAGTCCAGCCCCAGGGAGCTTGGGGGTGGGTATAACATGTGCTACATTCAGCTCTTGACTGTGGACCTTAGATTGCACCCAGATGCGAGGCCGAGAGACCGTGTTCCTCCTTCTACCTCAGACTGCTTTATACTGGCTGTGTCAAGCCTGTGCCTGCAGAGTGTGAAACAGCAGCCTGTGGACCTCGAGGAGGGTGACTGTCGGGAGATCTGTCAGGTGTGTCTGGAGCAGATATTTGAGTGGAGTCAGGGCTGCACAGGCAGCCTTGGTGGCTGGGACTTCCCAGTTCCATCACAGAAGCTTGTGCACATCTGCGAGCCACTCGTGCCCTCAGTTTTCTCATCTGTAAAATGGGTAACAGGGCCGGAGAGATAACTCAATGGGCTGACTGCATGTTTTCAATGCAGGAGGCCCAGATTCAAAGCCTAGCATCACCTATGCCCCCTGAGCACTGCCAGGAGCAGCCCTTGATGCTACTGGTGTGGACCCAAACCAAAAGAGCAATAACTGGGGGGACTGGAGAGATAGTTCAGTGAGTAGGGCATTTGCCTGCATGTGGTCAATCAGAGTAAGAGTCCTAGCAATACACTTGGTCCCCTGAGCCCTCCAGGAGTGATTCCTGAGTGCAGAGCCAGGAGTAAGCTCTGCATACTACCAGGTACGACCCAAAACCTAAAGGGAAAAAAATAATTTTTAAAATAAATAAAATGGGATTTCCTGAAGCAACCAGATGCCATTGGGCTACACTGGCATGTGATAGGGTCAAATGGAAATGTTACTGGTGCCGGCTCGAGCAAATCGATGAATAACGGGATGTCAAGTGTCAAGTGTCAAAATGGGATTAAGGTAGAGTCAATGTCAGTGATCTGTGGTGAGATAAAGACTTGGCAGGGCAGTTGTGTTATGATTAGCACTCAGGCTTGACACCGAAGACTTCACATATTGTTAATACATTAAATGTATATATAATAGTATAATATTTCTCATCAAGATAAGGATAAGCTAAAATATTATCTATCTATCTATCTATCTATCTATCTATCTATCTATCTATCTATCTATCTATCTATCTATCTATCTATCTATCTATCTATCTATCTATCTATCTATCTATCTATCTATCTATCTATCTATCTATCTATCCATCCATCCATCCATCCATCCATCCATCTCTCTCTCTCTCTCTCTATCTATCTATCTATATCATTTCTGGACCACAGCAGGCAGTGATTGGGGGGACCATGTGGTGCTAGGAATTGAACCCAAAGCAAAGTCATGCATGCCTGCCCTTTAAGCTGTCTCCCTGGCCCCAAATACCCCTAATTTAAAGAATACAAACAGAAATAGAGGGTTGGCACGGCAAAAAAAAAAAGTGAAGATTGGATACAAATAATAGAATTTGAGGAACACTGGTGCATATCATTATATATGACAGTATCATGTCATTTTTCTTATAAATGTTTGAAGTGTCAAAAAGATAAAGAGGTTCGTGTATTGAAAATCCGTGTATGAGTTCTCAAGCTGAGAAATAAAACGCGAAGGTAATTGCGTTCCCCGCCAGCTCTTCTCTCCGCTGGCGCGTTGCTTTGCAGCTCACTGACTGCGGGGGATTATTTAGGGACTCCCAGATGTTTGGCTGGTGAAACGCGGCACTGGTTCCCTGCTCAGCCTAGGGGAAGCTCCATGGGTGCAGATGCCTTGCAAGGGTGCACGTGTGCAGGGGGCAGGGACCGGTGGCCCCGATCGGGGTCATTACTTACCGACCCCAGTGACATAGAGCAGGGCGTGAACCGGGTTCGTCCTGGGCCCGTGGTATGAAACCCGAATCTACGAGACAGCAACAAAGCACGAAAGACATTTACTCGTTCGGCAAAGACTAAGGTGACCCTCGCAGCGTGCAGCAAGAACAACATGGGCAGAAGTGATCCCAGCCTGCTAGAAACACCCCAATCTCAAGAATGGGAAAACCAAGCACCCCAATGTCCAAGGAGCAGAGAAGGGGGCCCCCCCCCCGGGAGGGATGTGCTCTGCCTGTAAGTAGATGGTCGGAGGTCCTCTTGGAGTTAGATCTTGGAAGAGAAGCTGGAGTTCCGTGGCTCTGGATCGGGAGAGAGGCATGGGGAGGGTGAGCTGGGGGAGGATAAATCACAGACTCTGACTTTGGCAAGCAGAAGGGATGGAGGGGACTAAGAGACCCAGACTAGAGAGCCCAATCTGGGGAGGAGCTTTGGACAGGTGGGAGATTCGGGGCAGGATGCTGTGGAGGTGAAAAAACACCAGCTCAGGCGGGGCTCAGTGCTCCAAAGTGTCTGATTGGCTCATCCTGGCCAGCGGGGCGGAGCATAAGGATGATGACCCAATCAAGATGGTGAGGAGAGACACCTGACAGAAAACAAAGCACTAGCCGGAAGAAGAGCCGCTGCTGAGGCTTGCTGAAGTTAGTGTTGGGACGTGCCTTATAGACAGCGGGTGTATAGGGGATGTCACAGCCATGGGTCTACATCATGACAGCAGCCTCCTGCTCCCAGGATACTGCCTAGATCCAGTCACCAACACGCCACCAAGGGCTCTCTCCCACAGGTGTGGCCTGCTTCTCAAGGACAAGAGTTCACTTTTATTACTCTTACGGTTATTTGTTTTGTTTTGGGGGGGCTACACCTGGTGGTGTTTAGGGGCTCCTCTTGCTGTTTTTTAAAATTAAATTTAAAAATGTAAGCGAAAGCCACAGCTGTTGTTACGATCCTAGAGTTGAAATTGGTTGGATAACAAAGCTCTGATATTAAAATTGTTAAGTTTAAAAGTCATTTTTTTTTTTGCTTTTTTGGGTCACACCCGGCGACACTCAGGGGTTACTCCTGGCTCTGCACTCAGGAATTACTCCTGGCGGTGCTCGGGGGACCATATGGGATGCCGGGGATCAAACCCGGGCGGCCGGCCGGCCGTGTGCAAGGCAAACACCCTACCCGCTGGGCTATCGCTCTGGCCCCTAAAAGTCATTTTTTAAAATGTTATAGTTCACCAGGGGTTGTTAAGTCCCTGTCTAAGGATGTACTGAGCTGCTTGTTGCTAGCTGAGCCTCTGTGCTATTGTTTTTGTGGAGTTTACTTGGCTTCGATGTGTCGCTTTCTCATCTAATTTTGTGTGTTCCTACCTGGATGTGAGTATTGAGGAGTTTGAAGGCGTATGTGGCCGTGTGGTCCAGAGGCTTCAGGATCTATGGTCAGAGCCAAATAGTTGGCATGGCTGCCAGGGTTTCTGGAAGTACAGGTCAGGGGAGGGAGGCTGCCCCATCCACTCTGAGAAGACTCCAGAGTCCTCTGCCTGGACACTGGGATACCTGAAAGCTTTTGTAGGTTGGTGTCTCCGCAGGGAGAGTACTAGAGAAGTGGTGGAGCCGGGTCCTTGGCTTGGAGCAGTGGTGGGCGGGGATGCAGCTGCCGGGGTTTCTGCAGGGCAGGGCCTCAGCCCATCCTCAGGGTTCCCTCTTGATCTATGCTGAGATGGTCTTGGGTACTTGGAGAACAATTTTTATTATTATCAGTTTTTGATTCTTTCATTGTAAGGTACCAGAGATTGGATCCAGGGCCTCACGCATGCAAGTCAAGTGCACCACTGCTGAATGACCTTCCCAGTTCCTCCTGAACGGAAGTTTCCCCTGGTGCTGTTACTCTCAGAAATGAGGCATTTCATGTGAGGCCTTTTATTTTATTTATTTATTTTTTACATAGTCTTTTTTTTTTTTTGAGAGCTGCTACTGGCTCTCCCTGTGACCAGCTGCTCACGAGGCACCGGGAGGGATGGTGGGTTCTAGCCCTGGCCCACCATCCCAGCAGAGCCTCGCAACAAGCCAGACGACCCCCCCACCTCCATGAGGGGCCTCCATTTTCCACATCCTGGACTTCTCTCTCGTCAGACCTCCACCCAGCAGACCAGCCTATCAGCGGGCCGCGCAGTTCATCAATAAATGCTGGACTTAGAGATGCCTACAAGAGTATGCTACCTGCACGGCAGAGCCTGGCAAGCTACCCGTGTTGTATTTGATATATATGGCAAATACCAGTAACAATTATAGACCTCATTCTGGAATGGATTGAGGCTCTTTATGTTCCTGGAGCAAGCAAATGCCTTGGGCTCTACTAGCATGAGACAGGACATATGGAGATGTTACTGGGGCCCGCTCGAGCAAATCGATGATGAGCCGGGAAGACAGTGATACAGTGATATAGCCGTATAGTCTTTTTTTAATGGAGAAGTTACATTAGGGTACTAAAATTAGAATGAATTGAAATGTATTGGGGAAATCACTGGCACGACAGAAACTGGGGACATTGCTTGTGGCAAATATACACTGGTGAAGGGCTGGGTGATGGAATATTGAATAACTGAAGCCCAATCATGAACAACTTTGCAACTGTGTATCCACTTTGATTCAATTAAAAAATTAAAAATTAAGAAAAATGTTGGTGAGACCTTTTAACACTGATTTCCTCTCCCTCCTTTCTTGCCATTCAGGGCCACACCCTTATCTAGAGGGTACATGCAGCCATGTTCTTGATGGGGAGCCCTAGCTCCATGCCCCTCTATTAGGTGAGTCGTTACAACTTTGACAAACCATTTCTTCCAGGAAGTGCTCCTTGACTGTGTGCTCCCAGTCCTGCTTTGATTCCCAAGGACTGAGCCCCTACAGAAGCCTCTTTGTCCTGGTGATGGTGATGGTGGAAGCGGGGGAGGGGAAATTTGCTTGGCCTGTCCTCTGGGAACAGTGCTTGTTGGCCCCGATTTCTGTGGGAACCCCAGATGGTCTAATGGAGCCTGTCTGCATTCAGAGGTAGGGTACATTGGTTTGCGTGGGGGTTCCCAGAAAGAAATGTTCACGCCCTTTCCCTAACCCTGTGAATGTGATCTTTAGTGGAGAAAAAGTTCCTTTGCCTCTGTAATTAAGTTAAGGATCTTGGCATGAGATCATCCTGGAGCATCCAAGCAGGATGACAAGCATCCTTAGATGGATGAAGCGAGGGGAGCTCATAGACTTCAGCAGGCATGGGGTGTGTGAGCACAGCCTAGAAACACCCATGGATACTAGGACACAGTTTTTCTTCAGGGGCTCCAAGGATGCTGCCAGCACCCTGCTTTTGGCCTTCTGTCTCCTGGAGCCTCAAGAGAATGTATTTCTGTTCTTTTGGTTTAGTGATTGGTGCTAAGTGGGCAGAGCAGCTGGAAGAAGCTGCACATAGTGTGTCCTGGCTGCTGGGCTCTGTGCCTTCACTGCCTATTCTAGACAAGGCTGCAGCCTTGGCCCGTGAGAGCCCCTGAGGGCTGCCACCTTCCTGTCCTCTTTATTTCTGTATTCCGAGGCCTGGCCTGCACATGGTGGTAGATGGTACCAGACATTGATGAGTGAGTGAATTTGATTAAAGGCCTGACCCCTGCCTTGAAAGCATGAGCCTGTGAGTTCAGTGTCTGGTGCTGCACAGGAGGAGTGAAGTCTTGGCTGCTCCCCTGCTGGTGGTGCCCCAGGTGATTTCCAGCCTCAGTGCAGCCAGGTGTGAGCAAGCACAACAGCAACAGGCTGTGATCCCCAGGGGAGCATGTGTGTGAGCACCAGGACCGGGCTGTGCACCCCCAATCACTGCAGCTAAAGAGTGTGACCCTTGGGGCTGGAGAGATAATACAGTGAGTAGGGAGTTTGCCTTGCACACGCCTCACCTGGATTTGATCCCTGACCCCACACATGTTCCTATGTGGGGACCAAGAGTGATTCCCTGAGCAAAGAATGGGGAGTAAGCCCTGAGCACAGTTGGGTGTGGTCCTCAACCAAACCAAAGCAAGGAGTGTGACCCCCAGGGAACACATGTGCAGAACCTCAGCTAAAGAGTGTGCAAGCCTTGCAGCTTGGTGTGGGACCCTGGTGAACATCACAGCCAAGCACATGTGGGAACTCTGATCAGCACAGCCACATCCACAGGGGAAAGGGAAGGGGGCAAACGAAACCCAGTTACCAGCCCATGCACTCCTCCTGTCTACCCTGCAGCCAGAACCAGCCAGCATGAACCTTTTCCCAGGCAAGTTCAGCCAGGGGCTCAATGCTAGGCAATGTGTGGGTAGCAGACCCCTGAGAACTGCTCCCTCTTCCTCCAAAGCCAGCCCACCAGGCTCACTCACCTTCTGGTCACCTGGACTGCTGCTGGGTGCCCTTATTCGCAGGCTCACCTCCAGCTCTGGGTCCAGAGGCCACTTGGAGGAGCCCGTGGGCTTCTTCTTGGTGGGAGGGCCGTTGGATACATGAACAAGCACTCCTGGGGGCGTGCTGAGGCTGAAGCTTGTGCAGCACTTAGGGGCAGCACTGTGGAGGACAGTGAGATGTGGTGAGGTACTGCCCGGCCCACCCTGTCCAGCGGGCCTGAGCACCCAGAGGCAGCGGGTCTGGGCCCGTGAGGCTCTCCAGAGATGGTGGAGAGCTCTGAGCTGGACTGCTATCCTAGCTCTGGGAGGACAGTGGGAGGTGGGAACAGCTGAGATACATAGGGGTGAGCTGGGAGGAGCCGGCCCCATCCAGGAGGGGCTCCCTGGGCAGTGAGCAGAGCACAGAGACTGTTACTTCGGGCCCTCGGGCAGTGCTTGGGAGGTCCGGCCTCTTATAGATCGCGCTTGAATACAGGTCTGGTGTGAAGGGGCACCCCGGCAGTGCTCGGGGTGCTCTGGCCCATACCGCAAGGTTATGAGGAGCAGGGGAGAAAACTCCGGGCTCCTACCAGGTGTAATTCCTGAATGCTTAGGCCAGGAGTAACCCCCTGGGCATCGCCCAGTATGACCCCCCCAAACAAGAAAAGTAAGCTAATTTAATTAATAAATAACAATTTAATTAACTTAAATGGACTAATGCTACTAGTTTGAAAGATAATTTTGGAATAGATTAAAAAAAAGCTCGATCTGTTTATAAGAGACACACCTAAAGTAAAAAGGACCCAGAAAAGATGAAAATAATTTAAAGGGGAAAATATTAAGCAATACTAACCAGGAGAATTAATTGGGTTATGAGCATTCCTTCCTGCCCCTAGAGGTGTTGCAGGTGTGGCTGCGGTGCCTGGCTGTGTCAGCAGGTGGCAGACAAGAGACAGGCTTGTCTACACCCAGGGGCTCTGCCCTGTGGCCCTGGATGGTGGATGGTTGATGGTCTAACACAGAAAAGACTGGGTTCTCTGGGATGAGCCCAGAGCCACGGCAGAGCCTGGCAAGCTACCTGTGGTGTATTCTATATGCCAAAAACAGTAACAACAATGGAACTCATTCCCAACGAATGGAGAAGTTAGTGGTACCCGCTCGAGCAAATCGTTGAACAATGGGAAGACAAGTGACAAGTGAGCATTCCTATCAAAATTCACTTTGAGGCTCGAACACACTCTTCGCAATGGAGAGGGCCATAACCTATAATGCAAGGTTTAGTGGACCTAAAAGAAATTCTAAACTTGTGTGTACATCTAGCCTCAATGTATGTGTAAGGCAAACATGATGAAAATACGGGAGGAATTGGCACATCCTCCATCCTAGCTGGATTCTTTCTTTCTCAGTAATACATTAAGTGGGGGAAGAACCCAGTGGCAAAGTCATCAGCAAATTGGATTTAGTGGATATGCATAGACTGCAGCACTCTACATGTAGTGAAGACGCATTTACCGTAGCAAAGGGCACCAGAGGCACAAAATTGTTGATCACCTGATTGGCCATAAAGCAAGTTTCAACAAATATTAAAGGATACGGCAATACTATAAAGAAGGGAGGTTTCTTTCCTTTGATCACAATGTACCTAAGTCACTAACAGACTCCATTTAACAGGATAGTTAATGGACATTAATAGTCCTCAGGATTCTGTAAGAATAAGGGCCAGAGCAATAGCCCAGCGGGTAGGGCTTTTTGCCTTGCACGCGGCCGGCCTGTGCTGGCCCGGGTTCGATCCCCGGCGTCCCATATGGTCCCCCGAGCACTGCCAGGAGTAATTCCTGAGTGCAGAGCCAGGAGAAACCCCTGAGCATCGCCGGGTATGACCCAAAAAGCCAAAAAAAAAAAAAGAATTCTGTAAGAATAAAAATACTATATTTCAAAACTTTTACGGAGCTGAAGGTATCTCTGTCTTAAATGCATATAGTTTTAAAAGAATTGTTCATGGGATAGGTGTGGGAAGATTGTATGTCTGAAATGCAGCTATGAATAACTTTGTAAGTCACAGTACCTGACATAAATAAATAAATATTTTTAAAAGAATAAATCAAGTAGTAATTTATTTATTTATTTATTTATTTATTTATTTATTTATTTTGTTGCTTTTTTTGGATCACACCCGCGATGCTCAGGGGTTACTCCTGGCTCTGCACTCAGGAATTACTCCTGGCGGTGCTCGGGGGACCATATGGGATGCCGGGATCGAACCCAGGCCGGCACAGGCCAGCCGCGTGCAAGGCAAACGCCCTACCCGCTGGGCTATCACTCCGGCCCCAATTAGTAAATTTTTTAAAAAGAAAATCAAGTAGACAGAAAGGGATTATAAAAACAATGTTATCTTTTCAAATAAAATTAGTGGCCTAGAAATGAGTAAATCAATAAAAATAAAATAGGCTAGTAAAAGTGATTAATTCCTAGTAAGATGGTTGGGGGAGGTTGGGGATTGGAAAAGTAAACAAAAAACAAAAAGCGGCCATTAGAGAACAAGCCAGCTTTCGTTTTGCTTGGTTTGGGTTTGGCTTACTCCTGGGGCTCAGAGGACCATCTGGGTGGGTGGCAAGGATTAAACCCTCACGGCTGCATGCAAGGCATGTGCCCAACTCCGGTACTCTCTGGCACAAGTAGGGTTTTTGGTAGGTAGTTGATGGGAAAGTAAACAAAAAACTCACAGCAAACATATCTAATAGCAAAAATGTGAAAACTTTTTAACTTTCATCACATCTTTTCAACATTGTACCAGCAATACTTGTCGATGCAGCAGGAGAATAAAAAACAAAAGAAGGGGCCGGAGCGATAGCACAGTGGGGGGGAGGGTGTTTGCCTTGCATGCAGCCGACTCGGGTTCGATCCCCAGCATCCCATATGGTCTCCCAAGCACCACCAGGAGTAATTCCTGAGTGCAGAGCCAAGAGTAACCCCTGAGCATTGCTGGGTGTGACCCAGAAAGAATAAACAAACAAACAACCAACCAAACAAATAGGAATTAAAATACAAAAAAAAAAAAAAAAAGCAAAGAAGTACAGAGAAGTGAGAAAAGACCTGCCAATATGCGTAGGCAATGGGGTTATTTATAAACCCCCAAAGAATGTACAGACAAAAAGAAATGGGAGGGACTAGACAGATAGTTTCAAGGACTGAGTGCACACATTGCATGCCATGGCCCAGATTCAATACCCAGCATTGCTAGGACTGACTCTTGAGCAACTCATGGGAAGTAACCCTGAGTATTGCTGAATATGGGTCCTCCAACCGAAAAAAAGAGAAAGAACTGGGGCTGGACAGATAGTACAGAAATTAAGTACTGCTGTGGCCATCCTAGGTTTGATCCCTGGCATCCCATCTGGTCCCCCAAGCACTGCCAGGAGTGATCTATAAGTGCAAACCAGGAGTAAGCTCTGAACACTAACAGGTGTAGCCCAAATAAAAACCAAAGCAAAAGAAAGGGAGAGACAAAGAAATGGTTTAAGTGCCCTAAGGTAGTTTATGAGGTGGAGAGGCAAAAAACCAATTCATTTCTATATATCAGCAATAAAAAGTTAGAACACATAATTTTAAAAAATGATAGAGAGGGGCGGGCGTGCCGCGGGTGGGCGTTTGCCGGCGGGGCCCGGGTCGTCCCGGCATCCCTATGGCCCCGGCCCGCGGGAGTGATTCTGAGTGGCCGGGACCCTGGCTCGCGTGTCCAAAAAATGATAGAGAATCTTGTCTTGGAGAGCTGGATCAGAAGCTGTGACCCTGGCCTTGCCTGTGGCTGACCTCCGGCTTGATCCCCAGCACTGCATATGACCCTGCGATTCCCATCAGAAGTGATCCCTTAGCACAGAGCCAGGAATAGGCCCTGAGCATCACCAATGCTCTTCTTCCTTCCCCAAAAGATGTAATTCTTAAAATGGTAGGGGAAAATCACTGCAAAATACCTACAAATACATCTAATAAAAGAAAAATAATCATTTTGTCTAATAAAATAAAAATAATCATTTTATGTCAGAAAATTACCAAACTGATTGAAAGCAGAGAAAACCCAAATTAATAGAAACATAATCAGGAAGAATGATGACTTAATTAGGAAGGCTTAATAGCACAAAGGTATGAATTCTCCCCAAATGGATTTGTGTAGTCAATGTGATGGAACAGATAACAAACCGCCATGATTGATGGTTCAGATAGGGAGTGGAACAGGTACATAATAAAGAATAGCACAGAGATGGTGAGATATAAAATAGTTTTCTTCTACATAAGCATGAAGGCACAAGAGGTCATAAGAGATGCCTGAGCTCCGAAGAAAGGGGAAGCCGGTTTCTATACACAGAGGGCTTTTCAGATCAGCTCATACAGAACAGAGACTCACTGAGTAATATTTCAAGAAACTCAGTTTCTCCTTGTAAGACTCTTTCTGGCGGCAGGTAGAAATGTTGCTAATTCTTTCAAAGTCATTTGGAACTGTGAGCACTGATAGACGAGTTATCTGTAAAGGAAAGATCCCAGGACACTGCACTTTATCTAGCTCACAAATATCCTGTCCTCTCTATCAGGGCTCTGCATTATCTGCAGCTTTTACAAGAGTGGTGCCTTTGTTATAACTGATGAACCTATACAGACACACCATGATCATCCCAAGTTCACGGTTTACACAAGCCTCATATGTTATTTTGTGGATTCTATGAGTTTGGACAAACACGTGAGCAGCGTCTCTTCCACCACAACAATGGAGTTGTTCACTGTTCCTAACCTGCTCCTCACTCCATTGATTTCCCTCCTCCAGGGATGCCATAGGGCCAATGCAACACACTCTGTGACCTTTCACACCGGCTTCTTTCACAGGAACATGCGTCTTTGTTTCCTCCAGGTCTTTGCATAACTTGATAACTCAAGTTCTTCTGAGTGCTGCGTGTACCCATGGTCTAGATGAATGACACTTTATCTAGTCACTACCAAAGAAGGCCTTGGGAGCTTCCAATCTTTGGCAGTCATGAATAATGCTGCTTTAAATATTCATGAGACTCACAGACATGGCGAGCTGCTACTGGCTCTCCCTGTGCCCAGCCACTCACGAGGCGCCTGGGAGGGATGGCGGGTTCTAGCCCTGGCCCGCCACCCCAGCAGAGCCTCACAACAAGTCAGACGACCCCCCCACTCCATGAGGGCCTCCATTTTCCACATCTGGACTTCCCTCTCGTCAGAACTCCACCCAGCAGACCAGCCTATCACAGCCTGGCTCATGTGGCCACTTGCGGCATGCGGTTCATCAATAATTGCTGGATTCAGAGGTGACTATAAGAGTATGCCATCCGCACGGCAGAGCCTGGCAAGCTACCCGTGTCATATTTGATATTTGATATGCCAAAAACCAGTAACAATTATAGACCTCATTCCCATGACCTGATGGAATGGTTTGAGGCTCTTTATGTTCCTGGAGCAAGCAGGTGCCCTTGGGCTTTACTTGCATGAGACAGGTCATATGGAGATGTTACTGGTGCCCGCTCGAGCAAATCGATGATGAATGGGAAGACAGTGATACAGTGAAATATTCATGGGCAAGGATATTTGTGTATAAGTAGTTTTCAACTCTTTTGGGTAAATACCAAAGAATATGATTATTTGGTATGGTAAAAGTATGATTTTTCTTTATTTGTTTTAAGTGATACTCAGAGGTTACTCCTGGCTCTGCATTTAAGAATTATTTCTGGTGGTGTTTGGGGGACAATATGGGATTCTGGGGATGGAACCCAGATCAGCCACATACAAAGCTGGCATCCTGCCTGCTATACTATCCGTCTAGCCCTATTTGCTTATTTGACTGTTATATTTTTAAGAAGCTGCATAACTGTTGTACAAAGTAGATGTAGCATTTTTATTCCCACCAGCAGTGAACGGGAATTCAGATGTTCCACACACTTTCCAGCATTTGGTGGCTGTAGTGTTCTGGATTTTGATTACTTTAGTAGGTATGTAGTGGTATCACATTATTGTTTTAATTGGCAGTTCCTTAATGACTTATGACAATCCCGAGTTAAATTTTCTTTTCATGTGCTTATTTTCCATTTGCATATCTACTTTGGTAAAAATTTTGTTAAGTTTTTCACTTGGGTTTTTGGCTTTCTTTATGTGCTTTATAGGTTTTTTGGTGTGTGCATATTTTGAAAGTGTTGACAGGGGTCGGAGTGATTGCACAGCAATAGGGCGTTTGCCTTGCATGCAGTCAACCCTGGTTCAATCCCCAGCATCCCATGTGGTTCCCCGAGCACTGCCAGGACTAATTCCTGAGCGAAGAACCAGGAGTAACCCCTGAGTATTGTCGGGTGTGACTCAAAAAGGCAAAAAAATAAAAATAAAAAAAAGAAAATGTTGAAGCAGTGAAAGGTTTCTGCACCTGCTATGGCCCAAAAAGCAACATGAATCACCCATATCAGGAGTTCCCGGTATTTACAGGGCACTTCGCCGTTTTGGCGGGGGAGTCTCCTCTGCCTACTGTCTTGGTCATTCTGCCAAGTAGGACCTTGCTCCTTTTCTTGTTGGTAGAGCTGGGAGCCCAGCCAGGGCTCCACACATGTGAGTTATACCTGAGCTCCATCACTCAGACACATCCCGGCCCTACTTAGGTATTTTTATTGTCTCCCCATTTTCTAGACCTAGCAGAGGCACTTGAGAGGACGAGCTGCTGTTTGTGGTGAAGCAGGGGGCCTGGGTACACAGTGGCCCAGTGAGCAGGTGAGGCAACATACCCTCCCTGTTTATAGGAGCCTGTGGCTCTGCCCTGCTCTCACAGTCACAGCTCAGGGAATGTGGAGGCGAGCAGGATCCTGGCCATAGCCCTCCTCTCCCCAGACAGGAAGCTGGTAGCTGGGGTCAGAGGGAAGTGTGAGGGGGCAGACAGGTGCACAGGATGAAGTAAGGGAAGGTGGGCTGGTGTCTACAAATCAGCATGGAGGTAGCCCAGGCTATCAGGAAGAAAGGAGAGGCCAGATTGGAGCTGCGGCCAGAGGAATCACCTATGTCCAGGTCCCCAGGCAGGACAGTGACCAGGGGGCCGGAGGTCTGGGACTCAACCCCTCATGGGAGCTGTGCTTTGCTTGACCTCCCTCCATGACCGCAGGGTTTCCTCACCTCATATGGGAAGGAAGGCTTGTCTTTCACAAGGTCACAAAGGAAGGTACTCCCCAGGGGTGGTTACCGAAGTCATTGATTTCTAGAAAGTTCTCTCTTCCCCTTCCTCTTCTTTCTCCCTTTGTTCCTCACCCTGGCTCAGGGAGGTTTGAGCAGAGAAGGCAGTGGGGGTGCTTCCCTGGGTGCTGAGGGTGTAGAGCCAACCCCATGCCAGGGGCGGAGCCGTGGAGTGTCCTGCCAGAGGAGGGAGGGAATGGCAGACGGCAGAGGGCCGCATACTTCCGAGTCTATTCTCGCTTTGTCTGGCTTTGACTTCCCCTTACTCTTCTCTCCTCTTGCAAGAAGATGTCAAGGTGACCAGGTGCCTG